>PVJO010010419.1:0-64326 GCA_004026905.1 Hystrix cristata
ACCCCCAATTTCAGTCTCACATCCTTGATCCCAGCAGAACGATGCCAAACCGATCAATGGATCAATTTAGTAATCACACACTCTAGATCCAGCTATCTCTTACCACATGAGGCTTTGGGGGGACATCTAGACACAAACCATAACACTGAATGTTCAGTCACACTTTGTCTTCTGTGCTGAAATCATGGCCAAGATAGAGAAGAAATGGAGACTATGGTCTGGAATTGGGATGACGAGAGCACGCTCTAATGAAGAGAACACCTACCTTTTTGAGACGTTCAGCTAACAAGTGGAGATGAGGCCTCAGAGGTCCCTAGTGTAACGGCATTGCTCCAGAACAGTGACGACCAGGCAATGCCTGCTCACCAGAAACAATGTAGGTGCAATTACCAGAAAGCACCGTGATACCAGTACAGCATAAAAGGGGCATTAATCTGCAGGACTCTGTGATCATGGTAAATATGAGAGTGAAGTAAATCAGCAGCTAACAAAGCTACACATTTGATGTGTGTAACCTAAAAGTACCAAAGTGTTACTAGGATATTTCTGCCTCTGTGATGAAATGTGTGATCACAGGGTCATACACAATCGGATAGAATGAATGAATGGCCTCTAAAACTGTCAACCAAAGTGCCAGCATGGAGCAGCAAACTCATGTAGCTAAGACAAAGCCTCTTATCTTGCAATGTTCATATTTAGTCAACAGCTGTTAGCAGACACCTTGCGCCCAGAACTAGATTACACAGATGTAAGAATCAAATGCCGAAAGAAGGACTGACCTCTCCCACCATCCCTTCCTGTGATTCCTTGGGGAGTTCATGCCTCTTGTTCCTGCAACTTTAGACTCTCTGAATTTGAGAACCAGAAGCCCAGGGGAGAAATGCATCTTAGAAGAAACACACTAAGGTTTTCTCCAAACCTAAAGCTTTGACTTCTATCTAATTATTTTGGGCTCCTGATACTTAAAGACTAGGAAGTAAATAGTGAAATCACTAAAATGACTTTATGATTGGCCTCAGCTATTAGGAGTTTCTTTGTCTGCTGCCACATAATGGAGGCATGGAGGAGCATGGAGGATGCTCAACAGAGTCACATTGGCCTCCTCCGGAGCCTGGAGGAGCAGAGAACAGGCATTTCTTCCCAGGACTCAGCCATCTGAGGGGTGAAGTCTGTGTTTCTGTTATGCAAGCACCCTGCATTGGATGGAGAGCTGCCTCTGCGAGAAGGCTCCCGAATGATGATAGAGGAGATGACGGACATTACAATAGCTTAGGATCCATCATGTAGTAGTAACTGTGACTTACTATATCAAAGTTATTTTCAATTATTTTTAACAGAGGCTGTGTGTTGCCACTATTTTGAAAAGTTATTGAAAGACTCTCCTTAAGGAAGTGGTAACATTTCTGAGCAGTGAAAATAGATGGTGCAGTGGATGACTTCTGTGCTTTGTGTTAATGCCTGTAGCCCAGCCTATGGAGAGCTGGCATGTCCTCTCATCTCCCCACGAGGGCCAGCTTCTCTGCTGTACACTTTTTGTGGATGTTGCAGGAGGCTTGCTCACTCTGTGAGCAGGGAAACTTGCAAATGTGAGACAAATAAATCCCCTAGGGTAAAACTTTCATCAATAAGGGGTAAAGGGCAGAGTAGAGAGGTCTGCTTTCTGTCCTGCAGCAGAGAAACAATTCTGAGGGCTCCCAGGAGAACTGAGCCGCAGTTGCCCACAGTTGTAACCCATCCTTTATTAGCAGTTCTTCCTTCCGTGGCCTGCAGTTTTTGCTTCCTCAACACTGCTTTCTAGGATCATATACCAATTAAATCACCTGCCCAACAGTCTGAAGGAACCGTGTGAGTGTGTGTGTGCGTGTGTGCGCGTGTGTGTGTGTGTGTGCACGCGTGCGTGTGTGCAGTCCTGGGGATTGAAGCCAGGGAAATCCTTTACCACTGAATTACATTCTCAGCCCAGGAAACCTAAATGCTGAATGGATATAAAGTGTCAGTCTCTTGCTTGGTACATGAAATTGATATGCAGTAAGTGTCTTTATCTCTTTCTTTTGCCTTAAAATAGCTATAGTTCTTTGGAGAAAAGTATTTTGTCAAAAGTGAACTACTATTTATTAACAAGGATTGTATATATAAATGAGTTGTTATAAATTAAGCCACTCTGCCACCAAGTAATATTTTTTTCAGTCCTAGCTACAGAGTAGAATTTGTATTAATAGACTAGGGGCCTAAAAACTTAGATTCCATCCCACTCAATTTACTCACAGGGATTTTTTTTTTTTAAACTTCAGCAATATATTTAATCTTATGTCCATTATCTCTTTTAAATTCTTTGTTTGCTTTGTTTGTGTTTTTGAGACAGGGTCTCACTATATAGTTTAGCCTGGCCCAGACTGGCCACAAACTGCCCTCACACTCCTGGAGATCTTCCCAAGGGCATTGTATACAAATGCGATGCATTTTAAAGTGTATAAATCTAACACAGTCACGTATGGAGCAAAACTTCTATTTCAGAGGAAGGCAGTGAGAACTTAAACTTTTGGAAGCTACACAATTCCAGATTCAAGGTGACTTCTCTCTAATTGATTCCATTTAAAACAGAACCACTTATCTCAAGAAAATTAACTTGAATAAAATTATAAGTAGGTAAGATTATGATTAGGCATGCTATGGTGAACTGGTATGAAACATAATCATTTTATCAGATAAGAAATGCCTGGTGAATCAATATGAATAGTTAAAACCTTCCATAAAATTTCTCAAAAACTAATAAGTATTTTTATGTTATTTCTGCATATATTAGATTCAGAGACTCTAAGAAAAGTCTTGGTGTCATAGAATCTTAGACTGGCAAGGACCTTAGAGAGCATCTAATTCCACAATCTGACCTTCGGTCCTTCTCGCCCTTCTTACCCAAGGAACGTTATGGAACATTGAGGTTACACATGAAGAATCAGCAGGTAAACTTGATTCTGGTTCTGGCTGTGACCAAGCTAGCTAGTGTATTCATTCCTTAGTTTTTCATCAGAGCAGCACAAATGCTAACAGGAACATCTAATTGCAGTGATTAGGGAACTGAACGGTTTGATACATGGGAGACTTTAAAGGCATTTATCACACACTACAGTGCAATGTTTTATCATTCCTTTGGTTTTCTTTCCATCAGCAATTGTTTATTCAGCACTTACACATGAAATTATTGACTAAACACTGCAAATATAAAAATAACTGTCATGGTCTTTGTCCTCAAGATGCTAAGAAATTTGAGATCAAACCAAGATCACACAGGACACCACGGTAGTTCAAATGAAGAGATGTCACTGGACCCATCTTGATAGACAAGATGAGATTTTTACCAGAACTTGCAGGCTAAGAAGGACCTCTTCAGGCAGTGTGTGATGCTGATGAAAACATTTAATAATATTATCTTTAGGTAATGTCTAAAATTTGTTGGATACTTATCAAGGCAACTTCAAATGACCAAGTGTATTATTTTTGTTTAACTCCCAGAAAGATTCTCTGAGTTAGGTTTAATTTTTTTCTCTGTATCCCTGCATGGAGGAAACGAAAGTCCAGCAAGATTATGAAATTTTCCTAAGTTCACTCAGGGCACATTTGACAGAGTTGGAAAGCGATCACAGGCAAAAGTGCATTTTAAGCAGCAAGCCAAGAAGAGGAAAGAACTTCTAAGTGTAAAAAATAAGGCTTGACACAGAATGAGAAAATGTCAAAGTGGATTAAACACTGATTGTGAGTAGGTGATGGGGGCAGATGGTGAAAAATCTTGCATACTCTGTTAGACAACTGACCAGTTAAAAAGGAATAGCCTGTGAAGGTATATGAGGATAAAGCCAAGAATAATTGGTACCATTTATTAAGAATTTTCATCTACTTGTTATCTCACTTAATTCTCCCCAAATATTTGTGATGTGTCTAATAGGATCCCTTGAGCCTATACCATGTCTGTGAGCAGCCGAAATAATGGCATGATGGGTCCCTGCAAGGTCGTGGTGATGAGTACAATTGTGTGTCTATACCAGCTGAAACCAAGAGTAGCTGAGTTCACCCAGCAGAAAAAGGCTAATGGAAGGACAGTCAGGAATTCAAAATCTCAAACTTTAGTCTTGAAAGCAGGCAGACTCCCTGAATACAAAATGGACAGAGTGACAGAAAAATGTCAGTAAGCACATATGCAGGAAAGAGAGAGAGGGACCAAAGCATCCTTCACACCAGAATTAGATGGAAGTAAGAGTCCCTATAAGGACGCGTGAATAACGTGCCTCTTATTCTGTCTTGAAATTCCAACTTCCTAGGAAATGAAGGAAGAACCGGTCTAAACACAAATATGGCTGAAGGAGGCAGCTTATTTAGTTTTAAATCAAACAGAACTAAAAATTAACCTTCCCTTATAATCAAACGTTAAAATTTCTAGAAAAACAGAAGTAACTATAGGTTAAAAGGCTTTACTTCCTCTGCAGACCCTATTTACAATGCACTTTGAACAGAGATGTAGAAACCATCACAGTAAATTTATAGTTGAATCTACAGTGTGTGACGCTTCAAGAAACAGGGTTGGTCAAGAGGAAGTATGCACCGGAGCCATTAGCAGCATCAACATTAACATAGGAAATAGCCTGACCAGAATGATATCTGGAAAAGAAAGAGAGTAGAGGTGATCCAAATTCAGAGTTTCTCTTCGAGGTAAGGATAGAAACCTTTCAAAAAGAAATCTGAAGCTTAATCAACTTGTACAAGTTTACGATAAGTGTATGTACTAGAATTACTGCTTTATCTTGACTTTATCTGTTGGCTGCGTGTCGCGTTATAACCGGAAGGCAGGGACTGTGCCTGACGCCGAACGCTGCTCATGAAGGCTTCAAAAGAGTGAATTTCCCAGTTTGCTTAACACTGAACTAGGTGAGGGGCAGCTCTGTAAAATGATACTTAGGAATCAGAAATGCTGATTTTCTTCATAAAAGCAGCACCGAAGTCTCCAAAACAATTTACTATAAAAATGTGATTGCTGTGGTTTATATTTAGATGCCCTCCAAAGCCTCAGACACTCACAAGTGGAGCTTTGGGGAGGTGACTGGACGAGTCCACTGATGAGTGTATAGCTAAATGTGATGTTGTGAAGTGAAGCCTGTCAGAGGAGGTGGGTCACTGGGGGTGTGGCCTGGAAGGCTCTACCTCCCTCCTCCTCCCTTGGTCTCTCTCTCTCTCTCTCTCTCTCTCTCTCTCTCTCTCTCTCTCTCTCTCTTTGCTGCGCCCCTCTGCCATGCTGCCCTGCCTTGGGACCAGTCAACAATGGACTGAAAACTTTGAAAACTGAAACCAGCCAAAAGAAATCTGTCTTCCTTTGAGTTGCGTGTGTTGGGTATTGTGTCTCAGCAATGAGAAGTAAGTAAGACATTGGTCACTTAGAATGTTTCAGAAGAAAAAAAAAAAACTCAGCTGATTTTTCACTTGCCTAAATTCAAAAGGGCTTTATTATTTTAGGGGGGTCATATTTAACATCATTTTCCTTTGTAAAACAGGTTTGGGTTTATCAGCTGTGGTATTGTTGCTTTTGGAATACACTTCCAAACAGCATTCTCTGCCTTAAACACAAATGAATTAAGAGTGTCCACGTGAAAAAAAAAAAAAAAGACCATGAATATTTGGAAAACATCTGAAATTACTGGAAGCTACTAGTTCAATTACTAGGTCATGATAAATGTTTATAAGGAAATAGCTTTCACATTGTCAGGGAGTTGTAATAGATGTCTGAGAAGAGTAAACCTGCTATGGTAATCAAGAAATATTTCATTTCATGTAAAATTGAACTGAAACAACATGCATAATAATAGGAACTAGTACTTGTCATGTTTCAGGCAGTATTCTAAATATTTCTCTTATTTGTTTAGCCCTGATATCATCACCATTAGACAGATAATACAATTAGAGTATCCGCATTAAAGATGAGGAAACTGAGGCACAGAATGATTAATTTGCCCAGAAGCTCCAAATTAACAAGTGTTATGGGCTGAATTGTATCTCCCCAAAATAAATGCTGAAGTGCCATCCCCAGTATGCCAGGATGTCACCATGATTACAGACAAGACCATTCGAAGATGACTAGTTTAAAATGAAGTCCTTTAGGGGCTAGATGACCTTACAAAAAGGTGAAATTTAGGCAGATAAAGAAATGTCAGAGATATACACACACAGGAGAAAGATCATGGGAGACAGCTACAAGATGGCCATCTGGAAGCCCAGGAGAAAGCCCAGAAGAAACCCAGCCCGGGAGCACCTTGATCTTAGACTTCTAATCTCAAGTCCTGTGAGAAAATAAACTTCTGTTACTGGAGTCACCCAGTCTGTGATATTCACTTATGCCTTCCCTATCATCTCTTATCATAGGAGAGAATCCAGTGTTCATCCGAAGTAGTCTGACCTGGAAAAGCTCAGGGGATCTTTTCCAGCATGCTATCACAGGTAAGGGAGAGGGAAAGGGAGGGGGAGGGGAAGAGGAGGGAGAAGGGGAGAGGAAGGGGTAGAGGGAGAGAGAGAGAAAGATCACTAGATTTGTGCATGAACATTTGTGGGTGAGAGGAAAAAAATAGCACAACAGCAAAACATTTGTCAGGCTTTTCAAAAATCAGAAGGTACTGAGAACAATTTGAATATTTTCAGCATTCAAGGGGACTCTCATGTGGGGATCAGTCAGGAGAATGCAAATAAAGATCCTCTCCACCGCCGTAGTGGTGCTCTGTCCACTCATGAGTGTAAAGACCTGCACTCTGCACAACACTCAGGGGTACTCCAGCCACCAGCAGAGGTTCATAGTACAGTTGATTCTTCTCTCATTATCCATTCACAAACTCTTTCATATACCATCCCAGAACAAGGTGCCAAGGGGGAGATGAGATATTTCCAGGTGTTGCTTGGAAAAACTGTTTATTTTAAAGACATCTAATAATGAAATGGTGGTACCCTACTCTGATAAAAGTGTGACCACAGCATTTCTTGAAAAGGCTGGTCCAACCACTGTGGAAAATCAGTGCGGAGATTCCTCTGAAAACTACAACTAGAGGTTCCATTTGACCCAGCTGTTCCTCTGCTTGGTAACGTCCTATAAGAATTGGAAACATCATACCACAGTGATATATGCACAACCACATTCATAACAACACAATTTGTAATAGCTAAGTCTTGGAAACAACTTAAATGCCCAACAACTAATGAATGGCTAAAGAAGATGTGGTTTTTCTACCCAATGGAGTACTACTCTGCCATAAAAAAGAAAGAGCTAGAGACATTTGTAGGTAAATGGATGTACCCTGAGAACATACTGTTAAGTGAAATAAATCAGACACTCATCAGTACACATCAAATTGTTTCTCTGATATGAGAAACCATAAGTATAAATAAGGACAAAGGAGTATAATGGATATTATGTAAAGAATGAAAAAAGATAGTATTCAGAAGAGAGGAGAACAAGATAGGGAAAAGGGGGAAAATGAAGGAAGATTAAAAGAAAAGTAAGATGAAAAGGAAAAAATGGAAAAATGTAAATAAACCTGTTGCAAATAGGGAGGGGTAGGCGAATGGAAGGGAGGGGAGGGGAAGAGGGGGGAAACCAAGATATATCATGTACAGGTACAAAATAACCATGTTGATTGTGGCCACTATGTATACAATGTACCAATACATGTTTTTGGTAAAAATAAAATAAAATAAAATAAAAGGCTTATGACTGTAACATTTTATTAGTTTTACATTCTATGGAGAAAATATGTTGTGCAAACCTATATTAGGCCCTTGACATGAAAAAAGTGCCAAGAGGATTTGTACATTTCTTAGGGTGGTTACAAATTGCTGAGGTTTACAAATAGTAAAAAGTCATCTGAATGATGTCTTAGCCTCTTTTGGCTACTATAATAAAAACACTATAGACCAAGTTGCTTATAAAGAAGAGAAACTGATTTTTCATAGTTCGGTGTCTGGAAAGTCCAAATTCAAGACACTAGCAGATTCTGCATCTAGTGAGGGCTCTCTCCCGGTTCATGGATGGCAACTCCTCACTTTATCCATAATAAGGGAAAGGGCAGACGTGCTCCCTGGGACCTTTCATAAGAGAATCAAGCCCTTCACGTCCTAATCTACTACTCGCGTACTCATGTCCTAATACCATCCTCTTGGCAATTAGAAGTAAAGCTGCATTTGGGGAAGATGCAAATATTCAGACTATAGCAGACAGAGGACATGACAAGGAAGCCAGAGAAAACATCTGCGGGAAGCAAAATCGGGCAGTGGGGAAGGCAGGAGAGCAGTAGTGGGGGACAAAAAATGTGACAAGAAAAATGTGAAGGAGGTAACCTCAAGGTGAGTTTATAGAAATCTACAATAGTTGAAAGAAAATACCACCCAAGACTAAAACTAAAGTGATCTTATTACTCAAAGATAGCAGGAGAAAGAACTAAATATAAGGCAGCATATTTGAGGATAGAGCCCTTCTTAATCTATTGCTGAATGCAGAGGTAAATTTAGGGCACAAGGTTCACAGGAGCTGTAATTGTCAATATTTAAGTTTTTTAATTTTTGTAATGGTTAAAATATTTGTAAAATAATTAATGATATACTTTTTAAATTCAAATAAATCATCTTATAAAGGTTCAAATTTGTTAAACATTCAACTAAACACAGAGATTTTTGCCAACTAATAAATGTAAGTCATGTGATATTTCTGCAAACACTGTTGGTGCGGAGAGTTTTAGACTGGAGGTGGGCCTTGACTTTCACACGGTGCTCTGTAAGGAAAAGACAGGTAACACCACATACAAGCAAATTCTTAGGCACCATTATTGATAATTTATAGCATCTCTAATTTAAAAAGGGAACCATTACATAATGGAGACTTTATATTAGCATTAGAACCACAACTTTAAGAAATAAAACCATGGGAGGAACTATGCTTCTAGGAGTATTCGTGGACAAGCAGGCATAACAGCATCCAACCTGCTGATGACTAATAACTAGGCGTATTAACCAAGCCAGGTCTGATTTACATAGGCACAAATGCCCTCATTCAAAACCAGAGAGAAATAACGGGACTTGCCTCCCTCCACTACTCTCCAATTTCAATAGTTCCCTTCAGGTTATCAGCTTTAAACTTAGAATTTGGCCCATCCTAAACCAGTCCTTGCCACATTACTATTTGGAATATCTAATAACGTATTTGTAGTTTAGTGTAGTGGTTATGGGTTTGCTGCTTGGAGCCAAAGTGTCTCCATTTGAATTCCAGTTCCTACTCTCACTAGCCATGGATGACTTCAATGTGTTGCTTTGTTCCTATGCCTCTGTTTTTCCCTGAACAACCAAGACAGGAGTAGTACTTATTTCCTAAGGTTATTGTGAAAATTAAAAGAATATATATATATATTCCTCGAAAAGTTACTAACATAATAAATATTCTCATCTGCAGTTCTTTGTCTTCCCAGAAATCAATGAATAGCTGACTAATCAACATATAAGTATATCGATACGAATAGCTCTCATATTAATAACTACTAGGGGTTTGTTTTAGTAATTGTGAAGCTTACTTTCACTCAAAGTATTTTGTGAGGCTCTTGGACAGTCATCAAGATTGGCAATTCACTCCCAATGCAGCTGGCCCCGTGCAGAAAGTCAGATTTTACTTAAGCCCTTTTGCCACCGACTGTTTGGTACAGATGTGGAATTTGACCCCTCTATCCAAGAGCACCGACGAGGCCAGCTACGTGTCTTCGGCACACATCCTGTTTCACGACCCCTCCCCCCACATTGGCAGTAATCACTCTTCTTTTTATTTTCAAAGTGGTAAGAGTTAAACTACGTTCGCATTCTTTCTCTGAGGACCGCATTGCATTCCACCCACTTGTTGGAAAAAAGCTCTGCCCTTAAATGAAAGGCAACTTGAATACTACTTAGTCATGATAAGTGGTGAAACTTCAGCCCACGGGACTTTTATCATTGAACACATTTTTCATTCTGGCATCTTGAAAATATTATATGATGCAATTATCTTCACGAATATTCTTAAAACTTTTTCCATTCCAAATGGAACATTCTAAACGGGCTCTCAAATCATTGCCATCATCATCACTCCATGAACCCTCCTTTGTGTTAAGGTGCTTTAAAAATATTGTAAACACTAAGAGTATATTGAAGAATCTTGGCGACTGAGAGTTAAGATTCTATTTATGGAAATAGTACAAGTATAGAAATCCTAGAGTCTTAGGCAAGATTGACCTACCATATGCCTTCGGAGTAAAACCAGATAACAAGTACCATGTATAAAACAGAACGTGAATTTAAAGAGGTCTAAAAGGTGAATTAAGTAGAGAAGAGACAAGAGAGTACATCGCAACATCCTCAACAAGGGTGTTACAGTCTGCGCCCACATGGAGGTGGGAAGGCACGTCGCCTGTCTGAAAAAAGACAGTGGCAAAAAATGCAGAATTTTAAGATGGAATCATTGTTAACTAGGAAAAGCTACGAAGAGTTTATAAGCTATAAACACCAACACTAGCACAATGTGAAAAGTGGCCATTAGGTAAATATTCTTTCTGTGAAACAAATATTTCACATGTCTTTGTTTTCCTTTTCTTTTCCAATGGAGCCCTAACATTATATGAATTCATCTGCCTTTGGCAAGCTATGTGGGATAAGAAGTAAACTTTTCCTTAATTTGTTTATATGAAACAGAAAAGAAAAATAACAATAAGTTAATGAACAGATAAGCCCAGAACACTTGCACCTGAAGAATCCCAACAACAAGAGGCCAGGCAGTGTATCTGTTACACAATACTCTCTGCTTCAGCTGAGCTTTACTGCATGTCACGAAGTGTCCAAGCCTTCTGTTACATTAGACTCTTTGTTATTTTCTATTCTCCTCCAAAGCTTAAAACAAACAAGAGAAATTGGATGAGGAGACAAGCAGGAAGAATATGGGCGTAGGAGGTGTGAGAAATCAGTGCCTGGAGCCTGACTTGGTTCTCCCCTGAAACGACTGAAAATCACTAACTGGCCTTGAAGATCAGAAAGGACAGCAAAACCTTAGCAGAAGCCCTGGTCTAGCCCATGGAAATATTCTTCCGCAGCGATGAGTACAGCCGTCACTCGCCCACTCTGCTACAGCAGCCGGTCAAGAGAAGGACTCCTGTCTCCCAGCAGGCCCCGCACCTGGCCCTGCTCCTTTCTCCCAGGATGTAGTATTGCCTGTTGCTAATGAACCATCCAGATTGCCTCAAACACACCCTGACAGCTGCAGAGTTTTTGGTAACAGCCCTAATTCCACTTTCCCTTCCATCTGTCCACAGATGGTTTAAATTTGACCTCTTCAAAAAAAAAAAAAAGTATCCTTACCAAAAGCCAATTACTGTGCTTGTAGATTTCTCATAAAAATATGATAGGATCGTGATTTGCAGATGAGTCTGCTAATTGTGGATTATGTTGAGAATTCTACACTCATTCTAGATATAGAGGTTTGGACACTATGTGAGGCTAGATTGCTAACATTTCATTTAGATGTATTCAAACTGTCAATCTTAACGAACTAGAGAATAGTCGGAAATGTCAGCCATAAATGCTGTATGAAGTCAGTTCTTGCAAAACTATTAGCACTGCTTTTATTTTTCTGTTTTTCAAAATATCTTTCAACTACAACAGGACGATACAACACCAGAATGTTTGTGTTTATTATGTGCCATCTGGGTTTCCTTTATTAATTAAATAATTACTACATGATTTTTTTTTTCAAGAATTGTAAAGCAGATTAAAAGTAATACTTCAAAATTCACTAAATTTTCAAAAGATCATGTAAGTGTGAATAACAGGACCAACCCATTTTAGGAGAAACATATGTAGAATGGTAGAACATGTCAAAGAATTATAAATCCTGGCCTCTGTACATCTGTGAAGTCCTCTGGGTCAAGTCTCTGCTATGTCCAGGGGGTTGACCTGCCCCAAGTCATGCTATGTTTGCCTCCGATCCAGGAGGAAACGCCATTTCTCTCGGTACCCCCTAGAGTAGTATGTACTTTTGACACTTAAGCCACACGTACATCAGTATTCTTAATTATTATGTCATTTTTGTGTTGGTTTCATTGCTATCTAAATAAAAATTTCTGAAGTAGAAAAAAATTTTCATTTTTAACATGCAAAAGTTACACTTTAGAGTATTTCTTTGCTTTTTAAATGTTATTTATTTATCTACTTATACATGTTTGTGATACATATGTTCATTCTGGGGATTGGTACATATACGTATCATATCTTAATCATTGTACTTCTTCTTTCCCTCCAAAGGTTAAATACCACGTGGTTTCTCTTACATGAGAAACCTGAAGTACGAATAATTTAAAGAGTAAAATAAAATAGAGATGATAAGAAACAGGAAGATCAGCTTTGTAGAGATGGGAAGGGAATCTAAAGATGGGGGCAGATGGGAGGGAGTAGAGCACTTGCTTCGTGTGTGGGGTTATAGAGCCTATAAAGGAAACATACTGTCCTTGTCTCAAACAGCACATCGCTCTCCAGGAAGCTTATTTTGAAGAATCTAGGTCTTCCCATGTTGCTGTGCACAGCAACTTTTCTATTAGTTAATTTTACAGTAGATGCCAGCTTGGCAGGCTACTGGGCCCAGATACTTTCTTAAACCCCAGTCAATATGTTGTTTTGAGGTACTTTTTAGATCTGATTGATATTAAAATGATTAGGCTTTGAGTGAAACAGATTACTTTCATAATATGCTTATACTTTAGGAGAAGAAAGACTGACAACCCCTGAGAGAGAATTCTTCCATCTGTCTGCCTTTAGACTCTGGCTGCAACATCACCTATTCCGTGAGTCTCCAGCTTGCCAGCCTATCCAGCAGGTTTTGAACATACCAGCTTTCACAATCACATGAGCCAATTCCTTAAAATAAAATTTCTGTGTATGTATATACATCTATCATCTATCTAAAATCTTTCTTGCTTCCCAAATATACATACATAACTCCATTATAGTATTATGGTATGCATGGTGTATATGGTATTTAGTATTATATAATATATATCATATTGTGGTATAAACTGTATATTTACATGGTATTTGGCATATATAAATACACATATATAGGCACACACTGAAAGGGATGAAGGGAAAGGAGGTGGGTTTGTGTAGCTTTAAAATACATCCTGATACCATATTCACAAATCCTTATTTATATATATACTCCCACATACACTCTATTGTTTCCATTTCTCCAGTGAAATATATAATACACACACACACACACACACACACACACACGCTGCTCAAGGGAAGATTCGATGTTTTCAGAGGAAGCAGGAGAGTGACATAAACTATCACTACTATGAACACTTGCGTCTGATCTTAGATCATAGTGGTTACCCCATCCCTTGGCAGAATTGGAATACAGGTTGCAGGTAGAGAACTGAAAATTACTAGTATAAGAGGTGGTATAGACTAGATGTTAGACTCAGAGATGAATTTCACCTTGACTGCCATTTAGTGGCTATATGTTTTGAGTGAGGCAATTAAGCTCTGTGAATCATTAGGTCACCGTTTTAAAATTTATAACTGAGTTTTAAATCATGTACCATAAGAATAATGTGTAACTACGTTTGTAACCATAGAAAAATAATCTAGACTATCTTTAATTATTTTTTACTTATATACTCTTCCAAGTGTGAATTGCTATGTGAGTCTTGGAACCCTTTTGAGAAGTAGTTGTATCATTTCAATTGAATGATCATATTATACTTGAAGAAATCCTTCCATTGTTATCTTGTACTCATGGTGATAAATGAGAATTAGTATATCATTCCGTGTTCATCCTTTTGTTCAACAAACATTTGTTATTGTTGGTGACTAGTAGAGACAATTTTTGCTAAACATTTCTTCCCCACATTTTGCCATCTTCTTGGATCTGGATAGAGCTATGTGAATAGCTACAGCTAATTCAATATGAGCAGAAGGAACATTTGCTATTCCCCAAATGGATCTTTTTTAAAATAGAAACTGAAATGTATAAGTACTCCAGATGTTGCAGCTTCAAGAAGCAAAGCCTTCCTATTCCGGGACAGATCGTGGCTAAGAGGAGTGGAGTCTCCTATTAAACTCTATAGTGTTGGTGGGGATTTTTTCATTGACCCCTGAAGTTTGATCATTGTAATTTCAGCCTGATTTTTCTAGCCTGCAAAAAAAACAGTAAGGGACCACACGTACCCTTCGATAAGAAAAATCAGATAATTCCCCAATACTACAGGATCTGACTGCTAGTTTATTAACTAATACTGTATATATTAAATTACCTGACTAATTTGTGCTGAGAAGATAAATATTGGTGTGATTCAGATCAAAAAGAGATTTCTTTAAATATTTTGGTGTTTTGTTTATATACTTTTTTTTAAAGCTTGACGTTCAGGGTATTTATATACATTTTACTTCAGGTAAGATTTATTTTGAAATATCTTATACAAGGTATAATTTAATACAAAGAAACCAAAATGGGCTTGATATTTTTAATTCAAGATAAATTTCATGTATAATAAAAATTCTATAAAAATTCATAAACTTGGGTATAGGATATATCAGTATGACTTTTGCTGTCACTCAGATATCACTGCAGCATCTGAAGACCAAAATTCATTAATTATCAGAATATTTAGATGTCAAAATGACTCTACAATGAAACTGAAAGTCTAGCTTTTGTCCTCGTTAATGCCAATCAGATAGAGGTGTCCTTCAAACACAAGTACAGTAACACTTCAGTTCATGCTTGTTCACAAACAATTCAGTTCTCAAACGAAAGTGCTTGACAAAATTTTGCTTCTGTTCACAAACTCCACATTGAGTGACAAACACAATGGCAGCCATCTTCCCTCCCCAAAACATAAGCACAGCCATCTTCTCCAAAATCATCAAACAACTTAAATTCATGAACTGAGGAACCGCTGTAAAGCAATTTGCCTAACTCTAAACTACTAATAAAAAGAATACAACTAGGATATATTAGAATGCTGTAGTGGTCCATTTTTCATTACTATAATGAAATACCACAGTGCAGGTAACTTTATGTAGAAAGAGATTTATTTATTTCACAATTTTAAAGGTTGGAAGTCTAGATGACATGGCACAAGTTCTGACAAGAAACTTCCTTGACTGAATAACTTCACAGCAATATCAGGAATTCATATGAGCAGAAACGATCATGAGACAAAACAGGAAGTCAGAGATTCTGGGACCTCACAATCCCCTCAGGACCTGTGGACCTCCCGTTAGGCCTTATCTCTCACCATTTCCATCACCTTTCACATATACAGGGACACAAGCACTCAGTACACCAGCCTTTAGGGACCACACTTAAACTGTATACAAACACTGAACTGTATCAGGAAACTTTCTAATAGTTAATATCTTGAACTATGTGATTTACATATTATTTCACCAAAAGTATTTTAAACACAAAAAAGTGAATTCCTTTAAAAGTTTAGAAGAATTACCTTTGGCTTTATGAAACAATGAAATATATTAATTCCTTATAGTTTTTTAGAAATTTTAATAATATATACTTCTAATAATAGCCAGTCTCAATTTCTGTAAAATTATTTATTGAAAGTAGTATATTAACTTTGGTTTTCAGAAATCCAGCTGGTCATAGCTAGTTGTTTTCCACAAAAATTGCTCTATTAGTAATTGCACTGGAAATGAGAATCTGAACATCCCTTATGGTTAAAAATAGTAATGTCAAGAAGAAGATGTAAATGATTTCAGAAAAGTCACAAAAGTGTACCAAATACCTATAAGGAATGCAATCATTATATGTCACAGACATGAATTTAAACAAATAATAACAACAATAAGAATGAAGTGGGGAAAGGGGATCTAGAAACTGTGGGGAAGGAAGAGGAATAAAAAGAATCAAGATATGTTAAGTACATGTACCTGCTCCCTCAGATGACTCTAAACTTCACGTACTGCAAGCATATACTAATAAATTACAAAAAGGTGAAATGCCACACTCATACAATTTTCTGTATAAATACATTTTTTACTTTCTACAAAAGCAACAGAGCATGGAGAGATAAATAACCAAGGTGAATGTTAAAAAAGTTTGACAAGCAAGACCCACATTATCTTCAAGAAGATCTATGAGAATATCCATAAAGTAGTTGTGATCATAAGTTATCTGAGTTAAGGAAGAACTAGTAATAAAAGAGAATGTAAAATTTTAACAACTAAAGTCAAAAGCCCTCCTCCACTGTTGGTGGGAATATAGACTGGTCCAACCACTGTGGAAATCAGTGTGGAGATTCCTCAGAAAACTACAACTAGAGGTTCCATTTGACCCAGCTATGCCTCTGCTTGGTATCGTCCCAGAAGAATTAAAATCATCATATCACAGTGATATATGCACCACCATGTTCACAGCAGCACAATTTGTAATAGCTAAGTCTTGGAAATAACCTAAATGTCCAACAACTGATGAATGGCTAAAGAAGATGTGGTTTTTCTACACAATGGAGTACTACACCGCCATAAAGAAGGATAAACTAGAGTCACTTGTATGTAAATGGATGTTCCTTGAGAACATACTGTTAAGTGAAATAAATCAGACACTTATCAGTACATATTGAATTGTTTCTCTGATATGAGAAATCATAAGTATAAGTAAGGACAAAGGGGTATAATAGATATCATGTTAAAAAAAAGAAATAGTATTCAAAAGAGAGGAGAACTAGATAGGGAAAAGGGGGATGAAGAAGGTTAAAAGAAAAGTAAGATGAAAGGGAAAAAAATGGAAAAGTGTAAATAAACTTGTTGCAAACAGGGGTGGGTAAATGGAAGGGAGGGGTGAGGAAGTGGGGAAAGGCAAGATACATCATGTACAGGTACAAAATAACCATATTGATTATGATTATTATGTATATAATGTACCAATACATGTTCTTCGTTAAAAAAAAAAAAGTCAAAAGCCAGAATGATTTACATAGGCAACATATATGGTTAGCTATAGGTAAGGTGGATTCATTAATCTGGTGACAATTTGAAGATGCCACTTGCAGAAGTGATAACAGTCTACATATGTGTAGCATTTTTACAGCTTCATGTGAGATGTCACTTATTAATTGGAAGTAATATGAGTATAGCAAGCATACAAAGGCCATATGTCATAAAGGAACAGCATCCATGAATAAATATTTTAAAAATTAATTATTTATTGTTTTATACATCCAGTGAACTAAAAGTAAGATGCTAAATTACATACATAAAATAAGGATATTTAAATTTTAAACTATACCCATATGCTAAATGAGAATCATATTATGATCTCAATTCAAGATGATTTTTGCTTTTAAAAAAGTGAAATTTTTTAAGGCGAAAAATGAAAGCTTCACTTGTGCTAATGTCTTGCCCGTGAAGCAGGAAGGCAAGACAAGCTTGACTGAGGCACCTTCTCCCAGAAAGGAAAAGATGTCAGCCTAGAAGAGGAGGTCGAATGTGAGTTTAGAGAAAAGCAATCAGGTTATAATTGGAGAAAGTTATGTATGCTCAATCCACATTATGATACGGAGTCAGAATAAGTGTCTCTGCAGCTATCTGGTGCTGAGGAAATCAGGAAGAAAAGACAGTTTTATATCAGGGGGCAGTTCATTAAGTGTGGTTTTAATAAAGTACTAAAATTTTTAAACCTTCTCTTACATGGTGTGGAGTAAAAGCAGCTACTTCGCTGTCTTTGGTGAAATGATCACATGGAACCTTACTGCAAGCCTGAAAAGACAAGAGCAGAAAATTAAACATGCTTTCCTGTTCTAGAAGTACTGAGCTCTTGTGAGACGAATTTGAGTCTGAAGCATTTTCACTGCGAACGACCTCAAGATCGGCAGTGGCTGCACCACCACACACTCCACACATTCTGTGAACCATGCAGCCACGTCTTTGGTGCTCAAGCTATTTTACTGAACTGTCAGTATAAGCTGAGGTGGCCAGATACATTATGTACTGGAGCAATAAAACCTACACTTCTGAATGAACTGAGTTCCTGGGTCCCTGTCTTACTGGTTTTATATTGTCTTCTACTGATCATTACTATGAAGAATGGAGGTAATAAAATACATCCTTAGAAATCTCCTAGATTCCATGGTGTTTTGTCTCATTCACTTTACCAGCAATCTTTTATCAGGAATGGAAGGTGGATTTGTAACCGCCTTCCATTCCTGATAGTTCAGTGGTACGGGTGGCTCAAAAGAGGTAGGTGAGGCTGGGGATTTGGCGCAGTGGTTAGACCGCTTGCCCTGCAAGCACAAGGACCTGAGTGAGATCCCCGGCACCAAAAAAAAAAAAAAAAAAAAAAAAAAAAAAAAAAAAAAAAAAAAAAAAAAAAAAAAAAAAAAAAAAAAAAAAGAGGTAGATGTTAGATTCCACTCCCAGTTTAAGGAAGCAATTTTCATATTCCTCAGTGAAACCATTCCTTCCTACAAACTAAGACCTCTAGCAAAATAGTATTCCATCCTGCAGAACGGTAAAATAAAAAGTTGCGAAGTGGAGTTTTTGTTGAAAAAAGTCACAAAAACACTACGAGCAAAACACGTGCTTAAGGTACACATAATGCATATGGGAGAAACCTGCGTACACAGTATCTGTTGGTGAAGCATCAAACTAAAGAAGTTATATAGCACAGACTGTCTCCTCAGCTGATTAGTTTAGAGCCCAGGCAGCATAGAAATGACCTGCGTGTACCCTGACCATGGTTCCACCAAAAAGGCCTGCCAAATTCAGAAGGCTAGAAGAGAGACAGAGATCGCCTAGACAGAGCCCCGAGCCTACAATGCATTATGTATTTATTGGTTAGCCTCAGAAGTGCTAGAAAAGACCTACTTTCACTAACGAATGAGAAATATATTGATATTTCTGCTGGTCTCAGATACGATTTATAGACAATGCATGAAAATCATCCAGGTTTGTAAAACTTTGCATATGGAGAGTGCAGACAACAAAGGCCTTCTTTTCTTTCTGTGGTACTTAATCCAACTGAGACAGCTACCAAGGTAGAGAAAATGAGTCTACACAGCTAGTATCAGGTTCATAGGTACAATAATGAGATGTATCATTTACTGTGTTAGTCTTTTTTCTGTAGTTATAACTGGGTACACACAGTGGATAATTTATAAAGAATAGAGTTTTATTTAGCTTGAGATTCTGAAGGTGGGAAATCAGAGAACATGGACATTCATTAAGGGCCTTCGTCCTGCATCAGAACATGGCAGAAAGCACCACATCATGGGATGGAGGAAGCAAGCCAGAGAGCTCACTTCTATGACAAGGCCATTCCTGCTGTACCTGTTACATCACCAGGACATAATCCGTGCATAGATTTATCCATTCGTGAGGGAAGAACGTCCATGACCTAATCACCTCTTAAAGGCTCCACCCAGTCCCACCTCTTAATCTTGCAATGAATCTTACATTTCAACATGAGTTTTTATGGGGACATTCAAAACAGCACTTCCATTTTCTTGACTTACTTCCCAGACCAGTGTATTCTGACTGTGGGGAAAAAAACGCAAAACCTTCCTAGTCATTGTTTAAAGGCAATTTCTGCATTATCAAATCCAACCTTGGAGGTTGTCATGTCTTAAGTAGCCCAAAGTTGACTCTTCATCTATTCTATTCTTCAACCAGACCACCTAGAACATGGATCTGAGGTGTGATGGACAAATACTGTGAATGTCTGTATTTTTAAAAGAATTATAGTAACAGACACTATTATTAATCCCCCCAAAATACTAGACTTGGCCTTTTATGCACGGTCTCGCCTGCCTTGATATCCTGAGTGAATTCCAAACATTTACCATTTATGGTTATTTTGACTTTAGCGAAGAGCCAGAAGTCTGATGGTGCCAGATCTGGTGAATAAGGTGGAAGGGACATACTGTAATGTTTTTATGAGACTGCTTTTCCATTGGATGGTATTTGGCAGCAGCAGTCACTGTTTTTATTGTTTTTGTTTTTGTTTTTGTTTTGAGACAGGGTCTCACTATATAGTCCAGGCTGGCCTGGAACTCATGGGACTCCCCTATCTCAGCCTCCTGAGTGCTGGGATTACAGGAGTGCACCATCATGCCAGGCCCAAGACAGTCACAGAAGATGACTTCCAGAATTTCTTCAGAAAGTGCAAAGACCAATGAGGTAAGTGTATCTGAATCAAGAGGCAGAATTTTGAGGGGGACTGATAGGTCCTCCGCAACTGTCTTGGAAAGAAAAAAAAAAAAAACCAACACCAGAAGGAACATAGAAAATGATCAAATGACCACAGATTGTCTTAAAATTAAGTAGGTAGTTCTCCAATTTTTACTATTGTTCTTGGCATACATCCTGAGTAAAATAAATCCTAGAACTCTTTAGCATTTAGTACATGGCTATTAATGTAGCTGAAAATAAATGCTCTGCCCTTCCTTTCCACAGTAATTACTGTATCTTTTAACAGTAATAAATGTTTTTAAATGTAAGCACACACTGTGTTTTGTGATCAGCCCTTGTAGATTTGTTGCCGCTCTTGCAGGTCTCTTGGTTAGAAACCACGAGCTGTGGAGTAGCATGACTATGGCAAAGGTACTATGTAACTGCATGGATGGTAGTACTAGAAGAAGGATGATACACAGAGAAGGCAAACCCACTTCTACAATATACATCTATTTCTATAAAAACAAAGTTTGTTCACCAAGAGTTTTTCCTCATTCTGGGAGGTAAGTTTGACAACTTGCATCATCTTTACTCTTACTTTAGAAAAAATAATATTCCTACATGTGTTACAGTTGAATGGCAAAAAAAAAAAAAAATGTACCCATCAAGGAAAGAGTTGCCAAGCACACACTTCGTAGTACACAGCAAGTAGCTACGTTTATTGAAGATCACAGGACAGTAGCAGGAACACTCAGAAAGGGAAAAGGGAAAAGGAGGAAGCAGAGGAACTCGTGGTCGTAGATGAAGCTACTGCTGGTGATGGAGAAGTTCCCCATGAAGGGGCTGGTGGTGGTGCTGAAGGTGTGTGTGTGGTGGTGCGCTCTGGCCTGGAGTGGGCGTGCAGGCTGTGGGCTGCCCTGGGGCCTAGAAGGAGAAATAAGAGGCACCCTCGGGGAATACTAACGCAAGTCAGACTTCCAGTTTGTAAAGGGCCAGACTAACCTCAGGTGCCAGTTCTGTGGCCAGGCGCCTCTGACTTCAGGTGCCTCTCATTCTGAGGTAGGAGTATGACATGGCTGGAGGGGCTGGGAAAGAGGGCATGAGCTAAGGGTGTGGCCGGGACCTTACATCAGCCTGAGGTGCGAGATCCAAGCGCTGTCTCTTGGACTCAGATGTAGAAATGCTCACAAGTTCCTTCTAGAACTTGGACAAGATAAATAAAGGCAGTGCCAGGAGGTCATTCTCTCTTCTCTCTCGGGAGCTGTGCGACTGGCCACAGCTCGGTTCTCATTGCTTACCCAGCGCAATGGTACCTTCAGCATGACTGGGCACCAGCCTGGCCCGCGCCATCTTCTACCTGGCGCTGCTCTGCACCATACTACAGCGCATCGATGTATACGCTGTTTCAAGACGGGAACGTGCACGGTTTCTTTCTATGATTGCCATTTAAATAAACTTTGACACCATTGCTCACCTTGTCCAATTCTTTGTTCAAGACGGGAAGGACCTGGAACTTGGAATACAGTTACCCGATAACAATCCCTCTCTCACTGGTGCTGGAACTAATGATGTGCTACCTCCCAAATTTAAACATGGATAATCACCAGGGTGGTGCTGTGCCCACAGCTGAATGAAGGGAAGGGAGGCTGGCTCACTCAGCTCTTCTGTTTCTGCATCATCCCACCCCCGCCCCCAACCCCATCCGTGAAAACCTTTGAAGGGAGTTGAAGGAGGACTCTCCTCTTCTATAGCTACTTCTGGCTGAATAGGGGCGTCGTCCCTCCCCTACGCAGAGACCAAGGAACTCTCTCCCAGACTGAACAAGGAGTTCAAGAGAGTGGAGCCCTTCCTCTGAGGATTTCCTGATGAGCTGCAGACATGGAAGGAGGTTCTGATCTCGAATTATGGTGGCCACCAGTAGTTTGACAGCTGTTAAACAAGAAAAAACAAATTTGAGTAAGAGATTAACTAGGTAAACTCTAAGTAATAAGGCTATGAGAAGCATCAATAAGGGCCATATCCAGGTCAGTAGCCAACACCCCCAATTCCAGATATTTGGCCTGGACATCCATGACTCAAATAGTTCTTCATGGGTCTTCAGAGCACGGCCAGCCAATTTTTGTCCCATGTCTCTTACTATTTTAGACCTATTGACAAAGGAAATACATTTCTTGTTTAGGGACAAACATACGTCTTTGCATCAGCTGTTAGGAGATCTAGTCCCCTTCCATGTTGTGTGGCCACTGCTGCTAGTGTGTCTATCTGGTCTTGAAGGAAGACAATACTTTGGGCAAGTTCGTCTAGACTATCTGTCAAGTTCTTAGGTAGCTGTTGATGACAGGAGAAAGATGTGATTAGTTTTAAGGTGTCATGCATGTAGTTGCTGTTTATTATCTCTATTAGAGGTATTTTTTGAATAATCTAGGATGATACCAGAAGAAACCGAAAAGACCCAAAAGATATCACTTTATAATTTGGAACAAGAAACTTAAGTGTACAAGTATAATCACACAGTTTACTTAGAGGAAGCAAACAGTTTTACTTATCTGGTTCACCAGAGTGGTTGGTGTTTTCTTTTCTGAAAAGAAACTTGAGGTCCTCTATTGGCTCAGGGATGTAGGGAGTTCACGGTCCTTCTTTGTCTTCTAGTGTCTTGGGCGGTTTGGATTTTCCCCACGGAGAAATGACCCTAACTAGCTATTTCCCGTATCTTGATGGCAAAAGAAATGGTTAGTAGGGTTGCGAAAGGACTGTTCCGTTTGGGAGAAAGTTGGCTCTAGGGTCTTTCCAGGTCTTGATTAGGGCCTGGGCACCAGGGTGGACTTTGGGCTGACAGTTATTGTTAGTGCTGGGAAAGTTGCTATTTGGAGTTTGGAGGATCCAAATGGCAGATGCCTCTGCTGTCCTTGAGGACAGTCGTCTTTGTCCTGGAGTTAAGATATAGCCCAGATAAGTCACCTTTTGTTGGGAAATCTGGGCCTTGTGTTGGGAAGCCTTATAACCCTGTTTTGCTAGAAAATTGAGTCTTAGTGGTGTCCTTATCAGATAACTCCTCAGTAGGGCTACAAATGAAGAGGCCCTCTGCATACCGTAATAGCCCTCCCTCCTTGAAGTTAGGTCTGTCAGGTCTTGAGCTAAAGACCTTCCAAACAAGTGGGGACTATCTCTAAAGCCCCGGGGCAGGACAGTCCAAGAATACTGTTGGCAAAGTCCTGTTTGGGGATCCTTCCGTTCAAATGTGATCAAATATTGGGAGCTAGGATCCACAGGGACAGAAAAGAAGGCATCTTTGAGATCAAAGACAGAGAACCATTTAATGTCTCCTGGGATCCATACTAAGACGGAATTTGGGTCTGCAACTAATGGATGAATAGGTACCATTCTCTCATTGATGGCTGCAAGATCTTGTACTGAGTGATATTCTCTTGATGACTTGACTACTGCTAAAAGGGGTGTATTGCATAGGGACTGTCTTGGCACCAGTAATCCTGTAGCCAGAAGTTTATCAAAATGGGCTTTAACACCACTGTAGCTTCTTTCTTAAGGAAACACTGTCTTCTGTGAGGATGTAAATTAGAATCCTTCATCTATTGGGAACCAACCCCTGGCAGAGACATTGGGCTCCCGGGGGTCAGGCTGGCTGAGTCTTTAGAATGAGGACACAGGTTGCCAGAAGTTTGAGTATCAGAGTGGCCCTGAGTAGGAAAAGAATCTCTCTTCCAGTTTTTGGTATGGGGAACTCCAGTATCACCCTAAAGACACCTTGGAAAAGGAAATCTTCCAAACGGCAGTTCAGAGTAGGGTTAAAGAAATCTGTCCAGTTAACTCCCGCAAGGCTCACAGCAACCTTAGAATGGGATGAAAGCTCAGCCCAGTAAGAAACTGGAACTGAATAAATCACACCATATCACAAAGGAGTGTAACCTGTTTACCTGCTACATCGTGCCTGCTACATCTAAAGTTGCCCAAGGCTCCAGTGGAGTAATTACGACACTGCCGCAGGCACCATCACCACTCATTGTTTGGACCTTCCTCCCAGGCCGCCCCGGTGGGGGATGACCTTGTCTCTGATGATTCATAATAATACTACCTGGCCTCCCTGACTCTGGTGTCCCACAATTTCAACTATAATTATGTAGACTACTTTAAGATGGCAACCCTTACCATTATCTCCCACCTACGAGTGAACACCAAGTTAATAAGGATAATGCTATTTCCTGCATCAAGTATTTCTCAATGCCCCAGGGATGGGAGTGTTTTCTGTAACTTCCAGGCAACATTGTCAGAGGGAGAGAAAGCAACTTCTACATAATTTTGTCCTAACATTACAAAATTTATGTCTACTAGATTCCTTCTTCAAATAATTATAACAAAGTTCTGCTATCCTGACCTCATTAAACACGGCCCTTTGTGGGTGGAATCCATGTTTTTGTCAGCCAACAAAACAAGCTGGTAGGACCGTTCATTGCATCACATTGTACATTAAATCCTGTATTCAACATAAATGTATCAACCTGATTTTTATTCCATCTCCTTAGTCTAATATACTAGGATCCATTCATGTATTTGATCTGTAGATGCTGAGTGATAAATATGAGCAGTTCTTGCAATTCCTGTGGTATATATACTACCTACTACCAAGATAAATGTTGTTTTTTTCCCTAGGATTTCTGGAATATGACTCTAGTTTTGGATCTAGAGGCAAAAGAGTATGGTATAGGTAGACCATGAAAGAAAGCTAGTTTCCTCAAAAAGAAGAGAGGGGATTATTTCAATCAGAAACAAATTTTGATATTTGATTACTGAATTCATTGCATTATAAAGTTTTCTAGTTTTATCTTACAATACCAAAATGCTCCTGTCTATTCTTCAGGATATCACTGCTTTCACATTAATCTAGCACTAAACAGAAGAATTTTGGAAAAGTTAGCTAAGTCTGACTAACTTGCTTCCATGAATATATAGTACTGATCTTCAGTGATGCTTGCCCGGTGTCTATAACGGATTAAAAAATTCTTGCCATAATGTTCTCTGGTTTACTAGCTGTTGTTTGAGTTAAGAACTTTTTGAGCTTAATTTTTTTTCTGAAAAAAATTCAGTCCTTTCTCAAGCACTTTTATAACCTCTACAGGTTGGAGATCATACTGCTGCCATAGCAGCAGAATGTAGCAGATTACTTAGTTTCCTGCAGCTTTGCAAATGGAGGTGTTTGTGATAATGGAAGTGTTTTAGATTGCTAAAATTTCCCTTTCTACCTGCAAGCAAGGCATTCCTACTGTCATATTTTAGCAGGTAAAGACATCTAAGCCACCATCTTGTCTAGAGGCTTTGTTTCCTGGGATAACTCCATATAGGCAAATTTATCCTCCATATTGGCACCACGTAAACAAAATCCACTTTGAATTTTTTAAAGGGCAAAGTCAATTCAGGAAATGAAGAGCTAATGAGATGATGAGGCAGACCAGAGATCAGAAACATGAGGCAGCCACTACCAGTCATGGGCTGCTTCTCTCCATATTTCTCCATGGGGTGGAGCAGTATTAAGGGAGCCCAGAAGCCAGGGTACCTGATTGGGAAGGCAACAGGATCTGAGGCCACAGAAGAGTCGGTCTCTGCAGGTCACAGTTGCTTCTAGAAATGCTGACCAAAGTAAAGTACAAGGAAAAAAATCCCTGCTTCTACATGCCCCTCACTTTCACCCTCCAATTTCCTGCCAGTGCCAGGAATCAGTCCTTCTGTGATACTCCCTGGAATACTGGAAGGTCCAGGAAAGGATCGAACAGCCCCTAGAGCTGCAAAGAAATGACCGTAGCTGCCCTTTGCAGAAGAGTCCTCCTTCCACCTAAGAGTAGGGTGCTTTGGCCACACTGATCAACCACTCTTGCCGATCTAGGAGGACATCAGGGTGTCTATACATAATAAATCTATTAGTGAAAATAAAAATGGATTAAGTATCCCTTTGGCCGTGTAAGGAGAGGGAAGTACTTCAGAAGAAATGGACATTTACTTAAGAGAAATGAAGGAAATCAAATATGATTAATATTCCAAAATTCTTGATATAAGAGAATGTGATACAGAAATTCAAACACATGGAGCAGTCAGACCAAGGAAATTGAGGGTGTTGTAGAGCACAATGACTGTATCCATTTAACACCATATCCAGCACACCAGATGGCATCATAAGCAGATAGTAAATGCTTCTGAATTATTGGATAAATTGTTCTTCGTGATGTAAGTCATTACATAAAATCTGGACACAAGGAACGTAAATAGCAAATGCAGAAAAAGATAATGAAACATCTAATTAATAGTTTCCCGTTGGAAGCTATACAATCCAATGTGGATTGTTACAATTAAATTGGACACATCACAAGAATTTCGTTTCATAAATGAGGCAGAGCTAAGTGAGCAGGGGATGGGGTGAATAACCTGTTAGACTTCAGTGATACATCTGTGACTTTGTCTACTGTGCTGCATTTACTTTGTAATAGGAATGCTATAAACGGATCCTCCCTACATTTCTATTTTCCATCACTGAGTAATTTGAACCAGCATGTGGGACACATGGAATGAACAAAACGTCTAAATTACCCACAGGTTTGAGTATTGGCTCACAGAAGGATAAACTGTGTTAAAAATACAAGTTCCAGGATGTCCAACCCCTAAGGGAATCATGTTGCTCTTGCTTTTAACTTTTTTTCCCCTTTTTCAAATTACATAAATACCAATGGCATTTATTGCAAAGAGATTCTTTGGAATTTTTCTTTGTTCCACTCTGCACAACATTGTCATTATTGAATTTTTATAGCTTGGACTTCCATTAGCATCTAAAGAAGTTGTCAAATAATCTTTTCCAATTAAGTTACTCTCTCCAAGTTATTCTAGCTCCAGGAAAATATTAATTATGATGTCTAAATATGGGATGGTATTATGTTTAAAGAAAATAGATGTACAATCACAGGACTTTCAGAATTAGAAGAAGACTTAGTGATTGTGCAGTTTTGTTGTCTGTATTTTACAGATGAGGAAACACGGGAAAATTTAGTAATTTTTTCCAGGCGTACACAGGATGCTAGTAACACAATTAAGCAGGAATACATTTTTTTTCAGATAATTGAGAGTACATTCTTTCAGTAATGTTTCACTATTTAGTACGACTTCATCACTTTAAGCATGTGATAATAGTTCTGGTTCATGATCATATATACCTACAAACACCGTATTGTTTTATGTTTGGGAAAAACAAGACTGCTTTACCCAGGACTAACCCATTCCTCACTGTTCTTAGCTTCAAGTTATTTACACACAAATTTTTCAGTTCAGAGTCATCTTACAAATTGTTTTTCTCCTTGTTTGACTATGTAAAATTCCTTCCAATGCTTTTTAGCTTTCCCCTTTTCCTCTTAACCTGAACCTTTCTAAATTTTAGTTATTTGGTATGTAATTCTCTTGTCTATGAGTTTGCAGTTTAATGTGCCTCAACAAATAGGAACCAGAAATTAAAAATGCGAAACCAGAAACCCAGGCTGATGCAAGTAAAATGTCCTTTGTTTACAAGGGGCATATTTCTGGAGCACGCGTATAGGCAGATTCACCCGAAAGCTAACAAGGCCAAAGCTTCAAGGCCCTTTGTTTACACAGATACCTTTTGAGGCCTTGGAGCCTTGGAATTTCAGAGTCACATGCACAAGTTTTTGTATTTCTTAAAAAATAAGCTGTCTTAACCATTATCATGTAAGAACACTCTCTCCTTCACCAGGATCTCTTCCATCACACACTCCCTGTGTGAGATGAGGCGGGTGAAGCTAAGAGGGAATTGTGCTGGTAGACACATAGTTTGCCTTAGTGTATTTATTTATGCTATTCTTGAATGCATCATGCATACTTAGATAATCACTCCCTAGTGTGTGAATGATGTCCATGAATAGTTCAGTCTTTCCCTGTTCTGTTCCAGAAGGCCCTGAGAGTCTATTACTATATGAACACATTCCATGAATATTCTATCAACAAACATAATAAGGTAGTGAAAAGGAAACAAGTTTGAACTGTGCAGAGTACTAAAGCTAATTGCTGGAAAAGTAGTACGATATATTATATATACATGGGTCTTGAAAATCGATAAAAATTTACATTTCTCTCAACTTTGTGTTTTGGAATATTAGCTTTTCAAAATTTATCAGCTATTATTTCTCACACTAAATATTCACTTTCACACATTATTTATACTCATTTCGTATTCTTTACCATAAAAGATCACCTTCTTCCCAAATTTTATAATTTCCAGACCCCTCAAATCCTGGATCTACCCCTGGGCTATGAACTTTCCAAACTTAATCCTCAGCGGCTTCAAGGAAAACCCGAGCGGAGCTCACGCCAGCAATCAGAGATTATCAGGGATGGACTAGAAAGACACATTAGGGTATAAGAAGTAAAAATGGGCAAAAACTTCCAGGAAGTACAATTAAAAGATCAACATCATCGATACTGTATGCTGTCAAGTGAAAGCAGATCATTACAGAGCCAGGAAACATGGACATGTTCCGGCAGCTCCAGAGGACAGCAGAAAGCAAGGGACAGGGCCTCACCAGAGCAGCATGTCCCTTCTCAAGATTCGCTGTCATCATGTGTGCTGGCTGATGGGAAGGAGGTTTAGCTTATTTTAAATAATCAACACACATACTATATCAAAATTGTCAAGGGGAAAGATTAAGCAACATGTGACTTTAAACCAGATACCACACAGATTAAAATCACAATGATGCTTTACTTGCATTGATATTGTTAGCATGGTCTGTGGAAAGATTGAATGGGGAGGAAAACTTGTTTTACACACACACACACACACACACACACACACACAAACACATACACAGGTTCTAGAGGTAGGAAGATTTATTCCTTCACTAATTACATGGGATTTGGAAAAAGAAGAAAATGGGGATTATCTCCCTCCTTCATAAATTTGTATTAATCTGATTTCTAATGCAAACACCAGAGATTTTCAAATTACTCAATATGATGCCTTTGTATTTTAAATTATCAGTTATTTAGTTCAGGAAGACAGCTAGTTTTTAATATAAGCAATTTAAAAGCCAGGCTTCCAGGTACCCAAAGTAAAATCATTGTACTCTTGTTTGACTTCTATTTTATACGTGAATATGAGCAAACAGAAAGCACTCAAAATTAATTGATAGATGGAAAAGCACTGTGATATAGAGGAAAAGACATGAGCTTAGAAATTATGCAGACTGACCATTCAGTCCTGATTCTCATTTAGGTGAGCTATTTAAAATCTCTGTGTCTTAGTTTTCTTAGCTATGATATGGAAATAAGGGAACTCACCTGGGAAAATTCTGTTCAGTATTCAATGGTATGACTTTTTTGAAATTTCTGTCTTTCTCTGCTTAGTAAACTGGGGTTCATACTGGTTAATACATAAAATCCTTTTCTCCCTAGGAAG
Source organism: Hystrix cristata (assembly GCA_004026905.1). Taxonomy (NCBI): domain Eukaryota; kingdom Metazoa; phylum Chordata; class Mammalia; order Rodentia; family Hystricidae; genus Hystrix; species Hystrix cristata. The sequence continues at coordinate 29,675 of PVJO010010419.1, forward strand.
CCCATGATGTCCAGTATTGATAGACATTTACAAATTATCCCATTAAATCCACATTTCTACCCTGTAATATAGGTGTTGCTATTTTTATTTCCTTTCTTTGTTTTCACTGATGAGGAAATACACTTTTATTTATGTCAAACACCTGGGAAGTAGGGGAAAAGATTTAATTGAATTTTCTAAAAACCTCTTAGTTTTTTGACAGAGAAGCCCCAGGTTAACTGTTTTTAAATGATTTATTCCACTGTTGCTAGTCTTGCCCCGATGCATATTCAGCATGAGCAAAATGAAGTTATTTCAAAATATTTCCTTCACTTATAAAAAATAAAATCAGGATTTAACGAATATTTTGTTTTATTAACAGACAAAGCAAGAACTCATCACTTAAAGAAATTAGAGATTGACAACTTCAGATGAAGAGCAAGATGCCAGTTACGATGCTTCCTGTCCATTATTCAATATTCTTTTGGGTGCTGGGGATCGAACTCAGGGCCTTGAGCTTGCTAGGCAGGCACCCTACAACTTCAGCTAAACCCCCAGTTTCCTATTCAACAGTTTCATAAGATTTGGGTTGACCCCGGTAGAAAAATAACCATTATCCTTCAGACCAGAAGGGTATGTTAAAGGAATGGATTCTGCAGCCTCAAATTGAAATTAATGCCTACGATCCCAAAGTTTGTCCTCACTCTGAGATGAAAGCCGTATTATTCTTTCTCAACTTCTAAGTACCCCACCCTTTCTGCACATTTTACTTCCTCCTACTGCTTCATTCATTCTAGCTTGCTAAGAGATCATTAGGATTTGCTCACAGCAAGTAGATTCAGATGTGACAACAGCAAAATCTTTGGGACAGGATGGTGCTCTTGAGATTCTTGTTTGGATGAAATTAGTTTTGAACCTGACTTTCTGCCTTGCACTTGAGTATAATTAGCAAGCAGTTAGCTACTAATTTTTTTAATTATCAAGAAAACTGAGATTAATTAAAAGAGAAACCATAGTATTTACTCCATGATAAGTGAATTATGTATTATTTAATTCTTATAACTCTGTGAAGTAGCCTTTAGTTCCTTCATTTTACAGGTGACCACACTTAGATTTAAAGAAGTTAAGGAAACTGTCCAAGCATATATAGCATTGCTAAAACTGAAACCCTTATTTTTATATTGCTAACACTTTCCTAAATAATGCTATGTACAAATTTCCATTTGTGAGAATTACTTGCAATAAATTAATAAATTTGTGTAATATTCTGGGTATACAGAGAACCTTAATCTTAATTTTATCTCTTTGTAACTACACAGTCATTTTTGACTTCCCAATGCAGTTTAGATTTCTTATTTCATTTGATTTTCACTGGCAGGTGAAGAAACTGAGGAAATGTGAATGAAATGATATCAACAGATCAGCATTGGATCTGTTCCTAGGATCTGAGATTATCTCTTTTTTTTTTTTAACCAAGAACATGTATTGGTACATTGTATACATAATGTTCACATTCATCAGGTTATTTTGTACCTGTACATGATGTATCTTGGTTTTTTCCCCCCTTTTCCTCACCCCTCCCTTCTGCTCCCCCTTCCCTCTTTACAGCAGTTTTATTTATATTTTCCCATTTTTTCCCTTTCCTCTTTCTTTCCTTTTTCCCTTCTTTCTTTTCCCCCTTCTTCCTTTCTAGTTCTCCTCTCTTTTCAGTATTATCCTCATTTTGTATAATATCTATTACATCTCTCTGACCTTATTTACCCTTATGGTTACTCATATCAGAGAAACAGTTCCATGTATACTCATGAGTGTCTGACTTATTTTGCTTAAGAGTGTGTTCTCAAGGAACATCCACTTGCCTACAAATATCTCTAGCTTACCCTTTTTTATGGCAGAGAAGTACTCCATTGTGTAGAAAAATCATGTCTTCTTTAGCCATTCATTAGTTGTTGGACATTTAGGTTGTTTCCAAGACTTAGCTATTACAAATTGTGTTGCTATAAACGTTGTTGTGCATATATCCCTGTGGTATGACGATTTTAATTCTTCTGGGAAGATCCCCAGTAGGGGAATAGCTGGATCAAATGGAACCTTTAGTTGTAGTTTTTTGAGGAATCTCCATACTGATTTCCACAGTGGTTGGACCAGTCTGCATTCCCACCAACAGTGGAGGAGGGTTCCTTTTTCCCCACAGCCCCGCCAGCACTTGTTATTGGTTGATCTTTTCATAATCGCTGTTCTTTATGGAGTGAGATGTTGTTTTGATTTCCATCTCTCGAATGACTAGTGATGTTGAACACTTTTTCATGTATTTATTTGCCATTTTTATTTCGTCACCTAAGAAATGCTTATTCATTTCAGATGCCCAGTTGTGGATTGGGTCTTTGAATTTGGGAGGTTTGATGTTTTTGAGTTCTTTGTGTATTCTAGATGTCAGACCTTTGTCTGAAGGACAGTTGGCAAAAATTGTGCCCAGTCTGGATTTTCAACCTGTCTGAGATTTTCTGCTGCAAGTTTGTCACCTTTTCAAACCCTCAACCTGTCAAAAATCCTGTAAAACGGGATTTTTGTCTTGAATTCCTTTCGAGTCCCTCTTCCTATCTTGTTTCTGATGAGAAAGGCATACACTTATTTTCAGAAGTGCCTTTATGTTATATACCCTGCTAAGACATGTAAATGTTCCTTCTGGGATCTCTGGGATCAGCACAGCTGGAAGGCCACTCAAAACAGGACTTTCTTGCCGTTCGTGTGATGAGCCTTAATGGAATCTGGCCTGTGCAGTGTCTGGACTGTGCGTGGGATTGTGTCAGAGCAAGTCCTAGCAAGTTCCTCCAGTGTAGCCTTTACAACGTTGGGTAACTCAGAAACATCCCTTCAAGACGCCACCCGCCTTTTCCAGTGGGAACCTCATGAAATGACTCTCTTGTAATAGTGTGTGTTGGGGGTTGTTGAGTTCAGGAACTCAGAGAAGATTTGGAAGAGTGAGTGGGTGGAGACAAGTGGAAGGGGATGAAAAGGAATACGGAAAAATAAAACCCACCACTGCCACCAAAATATTCTGCTCAAGGATGAGAGCACACCCTCCAGCTGTTAGCACTGTTGAACATATTTTGCATATTTACATATAACAAGCATTTCCAAACAGCCTTGTGTTTATTTAAAATCCCCCACAGAGATGTCTGCTAAAGCTGTTACTGTAGAAAGCTGTTTTCTTGGAGTTTGCTGAATCGTTTTCAAAAGTGTGTGTGTGTGTGTGTGTGAGTGTGTGTGTGTGTGTATCACAGGCTGAGCAGAAGAGCTACTACCATGACCCACATTACAGAGAAATGGGGACTAATCCTTCTACTTATCAGATAATACTTAGAACACAGTATCCATGTTACAAGACAAAGAAAACCACATTGGTTGAAGTTAATTTAAAAAAATTTAGGGGGGGGTTAAACAAAAGAAACAGAGAACATTGCCTAGTGATCCTTGGTTAGTCTTTAAATTATCAAAATGGGATTTTCATAATTGCTATTAACTCTATTCTTTGACTTAGAAGTACTTTCCCTCAACTTTATTGATATATAATTGACAAATGAAAATTTCGTATTTTCATGGTATATATGCTAATTAAAGTGATATATACATATGATGTAATGGTTTTTATAATCAAATTAAAGCTTTCATTACCAGAAGTATTTGTTTATAAGAAAAATAATACTGGATAGATTTGTCATGTAGCCATTTTATTTTGAAAATACGAAACTCCAGAACACCATACATAGTTCATTTATAAGACTAGGGAACTTTTAACAGAAGGGATGGGGTAGTTTAAAACTGTGTTTTCCTTTTAGCAAGATCCAAAAGACAGGATGAAGTAACATGCTTAAAGGGGAACAGATTTTGTATTTTTTGGCAAGGTATTACTAAAAATGTGTTGCTATATTTGGCTCTCTGCAAATAGTCTCTCACACAAGTGTAAAACAAAGATTAATACTGGTGTTTTTCATTCAACTACAGCCAAACTTGGTATGGAAAGTAAAATAATTGTGTTTGAGAGTTCCTCTAACAAAGTCTTTTCTAATGAAACAAGCTTATTTATTGATCAGCAGCATTACATAGGATGAGCACCTACTTTACACATTACATCTATCAAAACATGTTTGCTTTTCTTGTGTGTCCACTCCCTAACTGACAGCAGCTGGAGTGAGTCAATCTGGACAGAAGTACTAAAGCTTTACCACACCAATGTGGTCATCTATTGCTATTTAGTCAAGTGTGTATGGGCAAGTCAGATGAGAGGCTCGGTGACTTAGGACATCATGGGATGGGCATATGTTCCCAAAAAAGGAAGCAAAACAATGAAATGGTAGTTGGTTGTCCCCAGAGAAAATACACTTCAGCTTGGAAGAATCTGCACTGTGTGACCGGCTCTCCTCCCCACTGAGTGCCTGGCTTACACAAATACCACACAAACCCTGACTCCAAGGCATCATAATAGCTATGTGATGCATTTGAAATAGTCATAAGAATTTCCTTCATTTGCTGGTATTTAAGTGGATAAAGATGAACTCCCACACAGATGCCCATGCAAACAGTATGTCTTTTTAGTTACAAATATCAAATCCTATTTATAATGCTGATAAAAAATTATTAATAATAGGTGAAATAAATACTGCATTGTTTCTCTGGCTTGAAAAACTGAAAGTGTAAATAAAGACTAAAATGTATTATATTGAGAAAGGGAAGAAAATGTCCAAATGGGAAAAGGGAACAATGGAGGGTGAAGGGGAAAGGAACAGAGGGACAAGCGAAATAAGAAATGGAAGGAAAAAATGGAAACAAAGCTTTTGTAAATAAGAAGGGAGGAGTGGGTGAAGGGAGGGGAGGGGAATGGGAAAAAAAGAAGCAACAAGATATATCATGTACAGGTACAAATCCCCTATGATGAATGTTATCACTATTACATCTAAAATGTACCATTAAAATAAAATAAATTTTAAAAATAATAGATAAAATAATGAGCCCTAATGATGTTCGTGGTCCAATTCCTAGAAGTGCTGAATACTGTATTTTACATGGAAGGGGGGAGTTGGCAGATAAGTAATTAAGGATTCAGAGCTGGGGAGATTATGTTGAACTATACATGTGGACTCAGTGTAATCACAAGGAGCCCTAAGTATGTAAGGAGAAGGCAGAAGAGAAGGCAAGAGTGATGCTTAGTGAAAACGACTTGACCAGCACTAATGGCTTTGATGAGGGTAAAAACGGGCCTTGAGTGAAGGACTCTAGGAACTGAAGTGGTGAGGGAACAGTTCCTCCCTCGGAGAATCCAGACAGAACGCAGCAGATACTTTGTAGCCCAGCACAGCAAAACCTGTGTTGAATGTCTGCCCCCCCCAGGAATGGCAAAATAAGTTTATTTTAAGGGATTATATTTCTAGTAATTTTTTAGGGCACCCAGAAAAAATCTCATATAATAATCTAGAATAAATATTGCAGACAGATAAGAAGGCTGTGGCAAATTATTTCACCTACCATGCCGGAAGCCATACTTATTTAAATACTGATTCCCAGACTTACATTTTCACATTAAAGATTCATTTAATAAGAAAATAGGGGGCTCGTGTAGGGCATATGTCTAGCTTCCCTCAAAATACAAGCTCTTGGAATTCTTTCCTGGAGGAACTTCTTCAATGTCTAAGAACTGTAAAAAAGCTTTTGTTAGTGTGTTTTCGTATATTACTTATTATAGCATGTTCTGTGTCAATAAATGTAAAAACAGTAGATCTTTCCCAAAACGTCGAGGTTTTTTTTTTTTTTTTTTTTTTGGTTGCTGGAGATCGACCTCAGGGCCTTGTGCTTGCAAAGCAAACACTTTAACCACTGAGCTAAATCCCCAGCCACAAGTGATTATTTTATGAGCGCTATATTAAACAGTTCTCTGTGGTGGTGCATGCCTGCATTCCCTGTACTCTGCAAGGCTGAGGCAAGAGGATCACAAGTTGGAGTCCTGACAGGTGACTTAATGACTTAGCAAGACTCTGTCTCAAAACACAGAAAGAGCTAGACATGCATGCAGCTCAGCATGAAGGTCCTGGGTTCAAATCCTAGTACAACACACACACACATTCTCAAGACACCTGCTGCTATATAATCAATATAAGCCATTTCACTTGTCTTACATTATAAACATTTGTTGTATAGTCCCCTCTACACTGTTACATGACTTCAATAACTAAACTCATAATTAAAAAAACTAAGATATAATTTTGAAAGATAATGCTGTTTTTTAATAAGGAGGAAACAAAAAGTTTTATTTAATTCTTAAGAAATGCAGACAAAAGCAAAATGCTGCATTAAATATACACATTAAATTCACATTAAGTTATTTATTGAACAATTGAAAATACTGACATCTGTTTTTATTACAAAATTTTCCATAATTTTGTATCATTGGCATGTAGTTATGAGTTCCGCACTTGAAGAGTAAATAGAAATAAAAGTCTTTTCCCCACCCCCAAAAGCAAAAAACAAAGATTTTATAATTATCTTACAAAACTAAAAGTTTTATGAATAATGTATATTTTTGTTAATTAAAAATGATAACATAACTAAGATTAATTTCCCTTTCTGGAAATATAAAACTAAGGTAAAATAATTTGTTCGTGGAACTAATAAATCTCAAATTTCACCAGTGGTGTATGATGTTTTCTATTGTTGGTTTTTAGATTACTTGGTCATGTGGCAAATATAAAGTTTATCATCCTGTGTATATTTTTATGAAAGCATTGTATTTTACTTAGATTTATATAATGAAAACATATTGAATTCAACTTTTCCTTAATATATACACTTTAAAGTGATACAAATAATTCACATGAAAACTTTCCCTATATTGTATATCCTGAAAAAAACATATGGAATAGTATTTCTAAATCAGATAGAATATCCAAAATTGTACACATCCTAAGGAATTAAAACAAGTGTGTAAATAGTCATTAACTTTTGTTCTACCCACACATAGAAAAAAATTTACATCTCTATTAGTATAGAAAAGTTCACACCTTATGCATATAACAAAAAATAAAGACTCTTGTAGTTTTAAAGAAATATTCTTAGGCCCAGATTTAGTACTTCAGAAAGAGGAAACGAATGATGATTTTCCTTTGTCCCGAAGGTGTCCTCATTTATTTATCCCATGGGATTGGTAAGTTATGCTTAGATATAGTAGAATTGGGGGGGGGGGTGAATAAAGAGATTCAGGTAAAATTTTTGGATCAAATTGACTGAAATTTCAACAGCATATTAGTTTAATTCATTATTTGAAATCATAAAAATATTTTTCAAGAAAATGAAAAAGCACAATGGACATAAGAAAATCAAGGTATTTTAACAATAATGACTATCTCTACAATTTGGAAATTCCCAGAAAGCACTAAAAAGAGAAAAAAAAAAATCTCCTAATGTAAAATTGTCATGTCTGTTCTGCGACCTCTCTGTGACCGGGTTAGCAAGGTGATTAACATTATGCAGCTGCGGAGACAGTTTTCCCTGTAGGATTCACATATGTCCCCAATATCAGCTGTCAATTTTACAGTTTACATACATTTTTGGACTAAAACACTAGCCTAATATTTCTAAAACAATTCTAATAATAGTTTTATTGCTTTGATAATAGATTTGAAAAGTTCTTCAGCTTTAAATACTTTTAGAGGATAAATTGTAATTTCTCTCTCAAGCCTTACATTTCCTAAAAGATTTAGCTTTTATCCTGCAGGAAAGGAAAAAACAAAACAAAACAAAACAAACAAACCCTTAGGGTCCTGGGTCTTGTACATTAAAATTGGACACTGGTTTGATTTTTGGTTCCACAGATCCTGCTGTCCTTCCGTCAGGTGGAAAGCTGATCCAACACGGGATTCTAACTGCCATCAAGCCCCCTTTGTAACTGCACAGCACTGTGAACTCTTTCCATCTTCAATAACTGACATAGTGTCAACATCTGCTTCCAATAAAGTTGCTTCTTTTTTCTCGAACAGAGTAAATCTGCTGACTGAATTTGTAAAGGGTTAGGTCCCCCTTCCCTTTCCATGCAGAAGATTTTTCTACCATATTTTGAAACTTCTCCTCCAAAGAAACTAAAAAAAAGGGCTAACTTCACAAGAAATGCTCTTACTCCAGGTGCCAAGGAAGCCCAAAATATTGCCAGAAATATAAACTTTGGTCATTTAATGACACTGTACTCTTCAGTTTTGAGATGGTAATTCATAGGGTCTTAGGACGAATACATTTTTGAATTGAAGTATGTAAGAAAACTCTGAATTTGGCCTACTCATCATTAAAAAATAATTTTCCTTCAGAAATAGCATAAAAGGTCAGAGCAAATAAAGAAAGTAATACTTGATCTCCCTCGCCTAGTATGAAGAGAAGAATCTCTCCACAGCAATCTCTCTAGAGTAAAGCAGTTGTGTATCCATTTGGCTGCTTGCAAAAATGGGTATGGAAAAGTGAAGAGAAGGGACATTCAGAGCTCAAAGCAATGCCATATTCAAATGTCTCTCTCTCTCTCTCTCTCTCTCTCTCTCTCTCTCTCTCTCTCTCTCTCTCTCACACACACACACACACAATACCTGCCCAGTAAGCATTATTATCGCGTTAGGCATTATTATCACGAGGTAAATTAATGAAGCCCCAAATCCCACATTAAATTGTACCAAATCCAGAATTCAGAGGAGGTTTTCCATTCTCTTCACATTAATTCATTCTGTTTCTCTGTACATTTCCTAGTCAAGGGGCTAACATATATACTCTGCATTCTGGCTTAATTCAGCAAATACTATTTGGGACACCCAATAAAGGACAGAATGCAGTCTCTTAAAATGTAGTTTCTGATTGGCACTTTAAATTACAAGTACAGCATTAACCCAGATAGTAAACTCAAAAAGTAGATTCTGTCACATGTTCTTCAAGTTTTGGAGTACAAATGGACAAATGCTATTTGCATAAGAAATATCTAGCTCCTTAGGGGCATCTTTTGTGCTAACGCCTAGAATTTTTCTGTTAAACATTAGAAAGTTAAAAGAAATCAATTCCTCAATTATTTGCAATACACTGGTTCTGTTTGTAAATTTTAGAGTAATCTTGGCCATTTTTGCTTAACAAAATATAAGTAGTCTTTAAAGGAAAGAGGAAAAAGAAAAAATAGTATAGATAGTTTTGCTAACTTTTTTAAGAAAACATACTGGATTTTAAAAATTATTCGTGCTCCTTGCGAATTAACAATGAAGGATCAATCATCCCGTTAAGGTTCTAATTTGCCAACATCATGCTGTTCCTTGGTTCCTGATAGTTCAGTGCTGGAAGATAAATTAGAGTAAATGAGAAGACTTCCTACTATCTAATTCTCAGATCTTTAGACAGTTTGAATGAGGTTTAATTTGTAAAACAATCAAAGGTTGAAGTGGTTCCAAATGAAGTTAGAAAGGCAAGCAGTAGCCTTGGATAAGCAATTTGGAAACCTCTAAATCCAACAGTATTACTTTGATATTAAAAAACTAGACCCACGGGGTGACAGAACTTTAAATGTAAAATAAATTCCAATTATTATACTAAATTACAACCCATCCTCCTTTGCCACTTTGGTGGTGTTGGTAATGTGTTCATAGGGATGACAATCATAAAGCAATGTACTTACTCCGTTTTGCTTAGATTTTGATCCACACCTAGATTCTTTTCTCAAAGCTCAGTTACAAATCCTGTGTACAAGAGAATTCAGATTCTTTACTTTGCTCAGGCCCTTGGAGCCAAGAAATATTTTATCCGTAAGTACAAAGAAGGACAAAATAAAATCTAAATTAAGGCTGAAGCTATTAACTCATCTCCTCAGTCTCCTTCAATCCAGTTTCATGAAGAATAAATACAGAAGCAAAAAGTTTATACTTTATCTTCTTAACTGGGAACATCCAATTGAATGATCTGCATGACTGAAGCGTGACACTGTTCTAACAGATATTGCAAAGGAATTTAACAGGTTCCAAGGGAAAAGGAGGCCTGTAATCTCCAGTGAGATATCTCATGGGGACCACTGAGCAGTTATTTTTAAATACTCAGGATAACCCCAGAAAAAATACATTTTACAGGTTCATTAAACTCTGTGTTCCACTTATCTGGGCAAATTACCAAAAAAAGTATTAAATCAAATACTGTATCAAAATATACATAATTTAAGTAGGTCACTCCTTAGAAATTTGAGATCGCTACTGAGTGGAAGATACCTTCAGTTTTGACCCCACATTGTTAAAAATGTACACATCGAATTTCTTAAGAAATTCTAGTTAAGAAGAAGCAAAGTAGAGACTGACAAGAATTTGAGAGAATAAAGGTCTATAATGCACCATGAAAGAAAATTAATGCATAAGATAGAGCCAAGTAGAATATCTGAAAATTATCTGTGAAGACTCTGCCTAAGCATGTCGTCTTGTTCATATCAATATTCACTCACATGATATGTATAATTAAAGTTGCAAAGCAGCATTTTACTGAATATTCTATTTTATGTGCATGGAGAGAGATGGGAGAAATTTGAGAAACTCGTTTGATCCAATGCAAAGAGCTATATTACACTAGCTTTTTACATGACACATGCAGGTGAGAAGCAATGTACCTTGCCTTTAGAGTCTTTATCTATTTAAACAACTTTATTTAGATCCTAAGGCCCACGTCAAGTTGAAGACTCAACTGTTAAGTTTTAGCCCAACTTCAGTAATTGTGGTAGAAGTTTAAATGCCAATACAAATTTTATTTTGACCTAAAATATTTTAAAAGATTAAATCAAATAAAACTAGATTTATACCAAAACAATGGAATAAACCTTCTTGCAAAATACAATGTTTAAAAGGTTACATGTACAATATACTATTTTTCATTTTACAATGATGAGTGATATTATCAGAAAGAGCCTGGGCTTTGTTATGTGTCTAGTACCTTTCGGATATTACTCCTTCAAAAACTCTCCAGAAAAATAAATCACTTTGAAAAAAATATGACTTTGAAATTTTTATGAATGAATAATTAGAAACAAGTAGAGCAAGTCACTGGCACTCACAAGTAGCATGACTAAATACATTTGAGTACAGTAGTTGTATATAAACTCTGGTTCCATTTATCAAAGTTGGATGGACTAGAAAGAGAATTATTATTATACTCTAGGCAAACTTTCCATCTCATTGCAAGTTAATGTAAACTACCATCGTAGCCTCAAAGCACTCTTTGGGAGAATCAAAGTAATGAAATATCTTTCAGTGTGGTCCTTAAAAATTTCTCTTTCCAAGCTATACATGTAAGTCAAAACGAAGTGAGCTAGCACAGTATTAAATCATCACTGAGATTTGATGGAAAAACAATACTGAACTGGTTTGGCTGTGGTATAGCTACTTTTATAGAAAGGAGAAAATATCACACATTTGAGGTAACCCGGAAAGCAGAGACATGAACATATTACAAGCATTTTCAAAATAAGCATTTTTTTAAACATTGTTGCCAGTGCTTCTCTGAGAGCAAGTTCTTTAAACAGAACTCAACAATTTTACAATATAAAAAAAAAAAAATAACGCCCTCAAAAATAGCCCATTGATGCTAAACCAAACTTTCTGTATTTCTACAAAAATAGATGCACATAGAGCTACAAAATTTTATTCCTGAAAGAATGAGCATTTGCATTTGTAGTTCATCTTTTCCTGACACAATGGCTGGTTCCAAAAGAAAAAATACAAAAAGTAAAAATGAAACAAAAACTAACCTAGGTACTGGTAAAGCCAAAAAGTAAAAAAGAAAGTCACACAGTTGACATAGGCTCAGATGAGAGGAGAAACAAACGAAAATGCTTTTCTTCAATGACCGGGACCCCACTTTTCTTTCTCCGGAAAAGTTTCAAAACCAAAGTCAACTGCCTGACACGTCCTCTTCTCCTTCCAAGTTCCGTGTGTCCCTTCTGCAGACGGAAAATCCCAACAGGAAATTTCCCCTGCGGGTCCTCGGATTTAGGCGGCGCACTGACCTGCTAACGCTGTGTGTCAGTACCATGGCGACTCCTTATTCTTGTCTTGATGCTGCAGACCTAGAAAGTGACAACAAGGAAGATAAGGAACATAAGTACGGACGGCACTCACAAATGTGCACAACCGCAAGGCGCGGGCCACAGATGCCGAAAAGTCGGCCCCGCCAACAGTGAAGTCACCTCCCCCCCTTTCTAAGCAAACGAATGTTGTGATTTTTCAAAAGTCAGTTGGTGAGAAAAGTTGGTGAGAAAAACTCTATACTAGAACAGTGTGACTTGACAGTAAAAATTCTTTCCTGGGGTTGGGGATTTAGCTCAACTGGTAGCGCCCTTGCCTAGCAAGCACAGGCCCTGAGCTCAATCCCCAGTACCCACCCCTCAAAAAGTTCCTTCCTATGATTTTTATTTTCTTGGAGTTTGAATAATGAAATGTAATAAAATAAATGAAAATTTTGATTTATAGCTCCAAAAGAAATTGCTGTTAGGAGAAAAAGGACATGGCCTAGGCAGTGTTTCAATACTTCGAGGCACTTAGGCAGTGTTTCAATACTATCATCAACCATCATAAAGGCACTTTAGGCTAAAACAATGAAAATATTCTGCTGCTGTCTTAAAATGTATCTCACAATTGGATTGCCATAAATTCCTATGATCGATTAGACATAGCTAAAAATGAAGTCTAGTATTGTCAATAAAACAGATGTAGCTGATTCACAGCTAATAGCACAAACCTTTATTCTATTTGTTGGCCTATTTTAATCCTGTCTTCCTCCAGACAGTATTTAGAGTGGCTCATAAAAATCCAAACTGCATGGCAAGAAAATAAAATTGAAGTAAATTTAAAAATAGTGTCAAGAAGAAGATATGTGAATACAGATTAATTCCGGTTCAAGGCTAAATTTGTGAAGTTTATCAAAAAGGAAATTTAGAAAACAGGACTCTAATCTGAGTCTAACACCATCAAGTGACTAATTTCTTATCTGGGCAATTTTTTAGTACAGTATCTTCAGTTTACAACTACATGAAGCCATTATCATTTTTTTCCTTTACAGTTTTAATGAAAGAAATTTAACAAGCACAAATGTGTATATTTAAAGAAGGTAATGAGATGCTTTGCTAGCTAGACTGTGAAATATCACAATCAAATTGGCACATCCATCACCTCTCTGAATTCCCTTATTTTTACATGAGACATACTTTTTGGATGAGTGAAGATCTTGAATATACTCTAAAGTTGTTTACGTAAGTCAAATACTAAATATTTTACTTAAGTCAAATGCTTAAACAGGAGTGGGCAGAAATGAGACAGGATTGCCACTGTGTGGGTGCAAGGCTCTCGGGTGGTCTTCGAACCCTGCATCTAAAACTGTTGTAAGTTTGGTCTGCAACCAGAAATTGAACAATTAAATGACCTGCATGGTTTTAAATTTTTACTACTACTAAAACAAGACTTTCTGTTTCACAACTTGTCAAATAATCTTATCAAGCAATAGGTATCATTACAAAAACAGACAAAACTAGTTGTGTCTTGCAAAATGATCGCAGACATTAAGACACCATACAAAGCAGTGTAAATGGAGAGACCCAAAGAAGAGACCCAGAAGCACCTCACAGATCTGTAGTACTGATGTCCTACTGGCATTTTCCAAATGCCACACACATGGTCCCGCCTTTATTTTTTTTCTCAAGTGTACTGGTACAGTATTATCTTTTTTGTTTGTTGTTTTGTTTGGGGAGTTTTTTGGAGGTTAGGAAAATTTTACTGGAAATAAGAATAGCTCTGGGTTTCCAGGAGGGATCCGGAGTTGGTGGCCCTGGTATTATGTTTAGATCCAGAATCAACTGTTTTTCAATTTCAAAAGAAAAAGAGGGAGGATAAAAGAGAAGGGGGGAGGAAGTAGGAATGAGCAGATCTGGGTTGTATCAAGTCACTCTAAGTTTACTTCACTTATTTTCGAATGATTTTGCGGTTAGAATAATTTGCAACCTGACATAGTCTCCGTTGGGTGACTCTTATAATCTAAACCACCTTTGCTGACAATCTGCTGACTACATAAATATTTTTTTCATTATTAAAACGTCTCATCTTCTGCATGACTCAGTATTTCCACACTTGTGGACTACATCAATCCATAGAATGTCAGCACTGCGAGTCATGAATATTGAGGCAATCATCAAGTGGCTGGAGTGTCTTTCTTTTTAAATACACACAGTCTCTACTTTGCTTTGCAATGACATATGACTCCTGCACAATCAGGTTAGCTTTTTGCCATAGACAAGTATTTCATTACTTAAGACTGCCTCAAATTTCTCAACCAGAATAACAAAAGTCATTCTCTTATTATAAACTCATCTATTCATTCTTTTATCTGTGTCTCTACATTACTGTAAGTGTAAACCTTAAAAAAATCAATTCATCTATGACCTGAAAAGCAATGAATTTCTCCTGGGTCCTTGTGGCTTAGCTTGTTCTTGCTAATGGGTCACAAATCAAGCCTTTTCCTTAATTGCTAGGCATTCATATCTACAAATTCTAAAGTAAGCATAAGTAATGTACAAGAAAAGGAGCAACCACAAACAAAAGATCCTGCTAATAAACTGCAACAGAAAAGCAGGGTTACGAGCTTTCTTATTAAGACAATTGGTAAGAAACTGAGTCAGCCAGCATGCACTTAGTTTTCCTCAACAAGGTTGGAGGGGGGCAAAGTTGTCGTGATCCTTAGGCAGGCTGCCTACAGATGATTTCTGCAAATTTCTTTGCCAAAACAGAATCCATTCTGCTACAAGTATTGCTCCCTTGTAGGCTTTTATTTTTACCTCCTCACTTTTCTAACTCAAACTCATACTGTAATGCTGAGACTTTTCCACTGGTTGTCTAAAATCACCTATGTTTACTTTACATTAGTAATTCTGTTTTGGTTTTATTGTGTAGTATGTGAGATTTTCTACAGAAAAGAAAATAAACATCATAGAAACGACAGTAACACTTTCTTAACTCTGCCTGAATATGCTAGACATTGTGTTATGTGTTTTATACAAAACCTCCCATTTAGTGCTCCCAAACATTCTATAAAAATGTTTATGTTACAAATGAGAACTCTGACACTAAGAGCAGTTACGCAACTATTGAGTGGGAGAGGTGCTCTAATGTCAGGGTCAGTAGTCAGCCACAGTATACACGCTCATCTATATGGGCTATGTTGGCTGCGGCACTAGCCTATATATCACAGCAAATCCTCTCTCAAAATCAATTCAAGAATAAGTTAACAGATTGTTTTTATACTCTTTTTACACTATTTAGAAACACAGAACAGATATAATGATTCACATAATAGTTCTTAGTGATTTTTTACCAACTGTACATCTGATATTTTTTTCTAAAACACAATAAATGATTACACAACAGTTTCTTATGCTTCAGATGAGGAGTAGCAGTACAAAAGGATGTCATATCAACAGATTATTTTATGTGTATCTTTAATGTAACCAGCCCCCCACTGGACTTCCCCAATACAAACTTTTAAAACACAGGCTAGTCATGTGATTCATGAAATGTTTACTAGAAATGGACTGAGGAACAAAGTTACGAAAGTGTTGGCTTCAGAGTTTGAGTTTCATGTTCAGTTAGGAGAAAAGACTAGAGAAAAATGAAAACTCATAGACACATTCTGTCAATCCCAACACCACTGCCACCTATCACCAACAGAAAAGAAAAAACATCCAGATCTAAGAAAACAAAAGAGATAATAATTAGGAGCAAGAAAAGTCTTGATCAAGGAAGTGGTTCATATTTCTTTTCAAAACTGGAAGCTGACAGTTTTAGTCTGAGAGGCTGCTAAAACAAAATACCACAAACTAAGTGGCTTAGAAACAACAGAACTTTATTATCCCAAATCAGGAGGCTGGGAATTCTTAAGCTCAAGCTGCCAGCAGATTCAGTGTCTAGAGAGGGGTAGCTTTCTGCTTCAAAGGAGAACACATGCTCAAGGGGTCCTCATAAACTGGGAAAAGTCAGGGGTTTCTCTCAGGCCTCTCTGGCCCATGATATAACTCCCAAAGACACTACTTTCTAGTATTATCACCTTAGGGGGAAACGTCAATGTATGAATTATGGAGGGTATACAAACATCCAGCTCATAGCCCTGGTTACATATAACAAGGTATCATTATCGGAAGTCTCCTAGTCACGGGAAAAATACATTCTAGTTGAGATTTTAGGAGGCAGTAGCTATATGGATTCTCCTCTTCCAAAAGGCTATGGAAATAAGGAAATACAACAGCAATCGTGTGTGTCTATCATGAAAGACCTGGAGACTGCCTCCCTTCCTGGCACCCCCAACTCCTAGGTGTTTTGCAAAAAGAGTGGACACTCAGAGAATTCTGGTGGGCCTGAATTGGCAAAGATCTGTGTAGGACCCTATAGCAGAACTACCACTCAGAAGAGGATCTTTTAGGCATTACAAATACTAAGAAGTTGAATTCAGGCCAGGTTTAAAGGATAGCACTGCACAGAGAATGCACAGAAGAACAGAGGAGGGAAAGAGGTCGACTTGAAAATGGGGCTAGAAATGAAATGAAATGACCACACTAAGAAACAGCAGCCTACTCACTGCCAAGTTCTGTGATGTGAAAAACATTTCAGAAACACAACGGCAACTGCAAGGAGAGTGTAGGGGAGAATTTGAGAAGAGGTTTCAACATTAAACAGGATTTTGTTTCCAACTGACAGCAACATAGATGTCATTGAATTGAGGATTACAATAAATGAGGTGAAGTTTTCTCCCACATTATTTATATTATTACTTGGAAACAATAACTAATAAATTAGATAACCAAAAGCTACATTTGGCATAGCTAAGTTTTAGGGACTGTTTAATGGCCACAGTCACATCCCACTACTTCTAAGGAAGTATAGTTATTTGACAACACCATTGACCATGACTCTTTAAATTGAATATGGTTCCAATTATTTTTATTGCTGGAGATAAAAGAGGTAACCACAAAATGGCAAACATACTGTTGAAAAATCTGGAAGTGTGGGTAGAATATTTTATGACCTAAAATTAAAGAAAGCATTTAAATAAACTTTTCAATTCATAGATTTGACTCCAGAAAGTATTTAGGTCACAATGTTTGCTATTAGACTGATAAGCTGCTATCTCATTCTTCTATTTAAAAAATGAATCCTATGCTTCACCCATGCTTTCATAAAGGTAAGTCAACTTACTACAAGCAAATATAAACAACTCTGTATTAGATAGTGTATCAAAATATTCAACTTCGACCAACCACTTGGCAACTAATATTAACACACAGACAAATGATCACAAACAAAGTCTTGTAAGAGACAGTCATACTATTTTCTAATACTTCATCAAATTATCATTGTAAATGATCATACAACTCCATTTGTATGTCTGAGCCTAGGGCAATTGGTTTAAATACAAGTTAGAAATTTCTAAATAAGATCTATGTGAGCACAGTGTCTTACTACTAATTTGAAGTAAAAAATGTAAGTAAGAGCTATCCATTTTGGGAACTGCAATTCCATTTTAGGTGACTATCAAACCGTATCATGTATAACCACCACAGAGATCTTCTTTTATTGTTTTTAATACATTTTTTGTTAAATCTCAAAACATCAAAGAATTTTTGTTTAAAAATCAGCATAGTCTTTAGCAAATAAATGTTCTATATAATATCCCCTGTCACCAGATGACTTGCTGAGTATATCTGAGATCTATGTCTACACACCACTGTTTATACCATCCTGCAACTTATTTCACTAGCAATATTATCTTGGAAGACTATTCCTATTATCTTGGAAAACTATTCCATTTCAGTACGCACAGCTTGGCTCTGTCTTTTTGGAAGGCTTCACAGTACTTATTCTGCAGTATGCCATTACCTAGTTTCTATAAATGTGTGTAATTTGCAGACATACATATTTCCATATATATATATAAACTTGTGTGACTATTTTAATAATTATAGATAAATCTTGGGAAATGTTTCTATGGCTTGAATTTATAGATTTAAAGTATCTATACCTAAAGTATCTATACATTACATTATAGTATATCTGCATTTCTTTCACTGTTGGTAAAGATAGGCACTGAATGATTGTCATTTCTCCCTCTGTGTTTTAACTCTGGCCACTTTTTATGCATTTAAAAGTAATTTTCTCATTGATTTTAAGTGTTTTTAGGCATACTAGTATATTAGTATTTTTCTTATGTAGTACAAATATTTGATTAATGATTTACATTCATACCTACTATGTAAATGATAGACAATCATCACAAATAAGATACTTTCTTAAACCAGGACAAGGATTAAATGTATTTATTATGATACTTAAATTAATTACAATTACTCTTACGATTCCAATTCTCCCACACTAAAATAATGATAAAAGATACCCAGTTATGGCAACATAATAACTTACTAGCCGAAGGGGATTTTTCCACCTGTAGAGAGATTTTCCAGAGGCACATTTAAAGTTCACTTAATATCTCCACACTGTAGTAGGGTTGGAAACAATGAGGTGAAAACTGTCTGAACTTGTCAAAATGTCACTAAGATCATATGCAAAAGCAGAGCAGCAATGTAAAACCCATTGAACCCGATGTTATTAGCAGACCATAATTTACCATGCTGTGAGAAGCACCTGCACACCTGAGGCGAACACTGCAGGTGACAAACCCTCCATCACCCAGGTGTTTCCCACTGCCCTGTTCCCCTAGGCCCAGACAGCAGGCCGCTTCAGTTTCTTGGCTTCTCGGGACCTTCCTCCCTCGAAAACCACAAACCGCGCATCGGATCTCTAGCCTTTTGCCTTTAGCAACACTCAGCTCCTCAGACTGGGACATGTCAAAATGCCCAGCTGGAAGATAAACTGGCAAATACTTAAAGCATCTTGATGGAGAGTTACAAATGTGAACCCATTATTTTAATACCAAACTTGTAGACATATATAAATCACAGAATCAGGTAGTTTTTAATCATAGTTCCAATTTATCAGGATCAGAATTTTAACAAATGCCAATGTGATTGCAACCTCTTGGGTGATGGAATCTGGGGACCATGAGGTGCGGCGCGGAATTCTGACGCTGCTTACCAACTGGTGATATCAATTTCCAAAGCAGATTTGAAAAAACTCTAAGACAGAGACAAAGAATAAAGGAAGAAGGGAGTGGACAAGAGTGAAATGGAATACTCTCTGTAATTCCTTCTACAGACTTTCTCCCAGAACAGAGAGGAGCAAGACCAAAAAAAGAAAAAAATAATTTGGATCACTTATTGTAACTGAAACCACAAGTTATAATACTCTCAAGAGGATTTAACTATCCAGACATCTGCTGAATAACAAATGCAGCCAAACATGCATCTTTAAAGGGGTTTCTAGGTTATCCAGTGACAGCTTTACGATTCAGAAAATAGATAATCCAACCAGAGGAAGAGCAAGTGGACAACCATTATTTACACACAAAAACATAATTAGGACATAATTAGGGACACAACATTCACACAAGAGACATGGGACCTGGCGGTATGAGTCATTTAAGGAGCCCAAAATTTTAAAAAACTACTTCAGAGAAATTGAAATAGAAACATTTTAATGTGCATTTGATTTAAGTAATACATCTCTCCACTAAAACAAAATATATTGGAAAACATTCAGTAAGAAAGAGATACGCTGCATCTATAGTAAATCTTGTAGTGAAATTGGGGGCTTTTCACTCACTTTTACGTGACATGAACACTAGTTTGCTCTTTGACATTTTCCAGAAGACTCTGTCAATCCTAACAAACATAAATGGAGCGTCAATGATTAAGAGGATGCGAAGAATCACCTGATACAGCACAAGCAAAGCCCACATGAATATAACCATTAGAACACATGCCTGTGGTCACAAAATAATGATGTTAAATCTCTAGTATATCAGGCTGCATCCAAAAGAAAACCAGCACATTTTGCCTTTCATCAGTTCTTTGGGAGAACTTTTTTTTTTTCCAGTAATCTTTTAGCCAAGGAATTCAGAATATGTTGGCCACAGACAACTGTTTGTGAAACTTCATACTGTTGATAAATAGAACAATAAGTGAAAAGTTAGGCAGGCTGCAAAGGGAATAAAGAGTACCTATAAATTCTTCGGGCCATGTAGAATTCTTATATATGATCTTTGTAGCCTCTCTGAAAGCTGATGCAAAACTCTGGGAACACATTCTGCAACAGACTTCTTCATCCAAGCTGTTGTTTTAAATGTTACCCTCCATGGCATACAAGAAACAGCAGAGCATTACTGAAAAGACTATTTTATGACAGACAGAGAGATCCTAACCCCCGAAACATGCTTGGTGTGGGTCTCCATTGTGGGCCACCCCGGGATTACCCAGAAGGTTTTTGAATCTCTGCTGCTTCCCTCCCTAAAAACATCTGTTTCTTTTAGGAAACTATACTATAGTTTGAAAAAGTACCAACCTATAATCAGAGTTAGTGGATGACAACTGCTTTAAAAAAGATCAAGTCTCTAAACATAAAGAAATGATAAGAGAAAATGCCAATTACACTGATTTGATCAGTACATCTTGCATACAAGTGATGAAATATCGAACTATACCCCAAAAATATGCACAATGATGTAACCAGTTTCTGAAAATGAAAATAGTCAAAAGATGATGGCATTGTCTAATCTTGCTCGTAGTTTTTGAAAAAATACTTAAGCATGAAATGCTATTTAATTTTATAATAGTAATGAGTTTCGGAACTCACAAAAGTAACATCAAATAGAAAATAGATCAGTGAGTTAAAATTTCACAAAGATTACCATGTAGTTTTAGAATTCTGTTGAATCTAATTCATAGTCTAATGTCCTTGTTTTGTGTATATAATTTCCTTTTGATTTATACTTACGTACAATTTATACTTATGTACCAATAGTACCTAGCATAGTAGGATAGTCTTTCTTTAAAACCCTCACATTCCATGTGGCAGTGCTATAGAAAAAGAAAACGATATTAAAAATGTCTTGAAGACATGTGCACCAATAACCCCTCAAAGTCTTATCACATGTGTATATGTATACATGCATGGTTTCTCATTTTTTATTTGACCTCTTCCATTGTCTGTCCAACCAATATAAAATCAGTTTTAATCAAATACCAGTAAATGCCACTATAACAAATCTTGACTGCAACAAATATCACAGCTAATCTTCAAGAATGGAAACAAATTAAGTTAGACACAGTCAAAATGTGACTGAGGGATTCAAAGCTTGCGTATATATTATTCATGGTGCTTTGCATTTCTAGTGTGAAGTTCTCTGTTTAAAATGCATCATACTTTTTAAGGATCATGAAAGCTTTTATTTTGTATCACTTCTCAACATCTGGAAAACAACTGCATACACTGGTTCACTGGAATTGCTTAGCTGGATCAGGTCTAGTACTACTGTCTCCATTTAGTATCTATGGAAAAGGAGGAACTAAGAGATTATGGGAATTGATCATCCTAATGCAGCTGATAAATAATAGTAACAAGACGCTCAGAGTCAATTTTTGGTTCTCAATTTTTCAGGTACACATCTCTGAATATACAATTCTACATCTCTGCAAAGATTAAAAACTCCCACATTGACCATCATTGTTGATTCTCTAAGTGACTGGGGGTAAGACTTACTAATAAAATTAGTCTCTCTCTTTCCTTTCTTGTTTAGCTCTGTTTTGAGGAGCTGTGGGTATAGCTCAGTCAGTAAAAGAGTGCTTGCTCAGCATGCATATAGCCCTGGGATTAATTCCCAGCACCACAAACAGTAAAATTAGTGCTTTTCTCTTTCTTTATATACACATGCATATATATGTTTTCTATTTTTCTATTTCTCTACTTTTCCCCTTTTTCCTCTCTCTTCCACAAACTCTATTAATGATCCCTGTACTTGCAGCCCCCAAAGGAAACACGATTTGACAAACTATTTTTATCTGCTTTCATTAAATTAAATGTACATGCACACAACACAAAGACACACAGAGGACTTTTGGGGGGTCACCTTTGCTGTAAGGTGACCTCTTTTTTCTGGTCAGTATTACCACATGGAACATTATTCAGTCACAGATCCACCTTAATCACAGTCACTCGATTTCCAGTTTTCCTTACTACCAGCATCATTCATCAAACATTTGTATGTGCACATCCTCATATGCTGCCACTTTCGTTTCTGTGAATCACGGGGGCAAGAATGCTGGGTTAAAATCGATGAGTATCTTTAATGTCAGTTCATTTTCCAGACTACTTTTCTAAAAGACTAAAAACTTTTAATTTCCTAACAGCAATATATATGATAAGTAGTATTTTCTGTTAACCTAGATATCTTTTGCACTGCTCCAAATTTACACATGGATGATCACTTGTGTCATTATGCAAATGCACCCTCAATCATTCATAATCTTCTCAGAAGGCTCCTGAACTTGTCCTATCAGGAGGGAGCTCCACGAGGCTAATTCCCAAGCTCCGCGCATCACGACATTACGGCACCTTCTCTGGAGGAAACCAGAGAAGGGCGAGGAAACACGTCTGCATGCTCTGGGAGGGCGGGGGAATTTCATTACGGTCCTGCAGAATCCGGCCCTGGATACTTGACCCTGACAGCAGCGCTCTGGAATGCATTTCTCTCCGCTGATTCACCACAGTTACTTTTCATACAGATCTCACTATCTGGCCGGGATCTCCTGGCACTTGCATTCATCTCAAAGATGGTTTCTATTACTCTTCTGGTCACGAAATTGTCATTCTGGACATGTGCCCTGTAGAACTAACAGCATTCATAGTGCATAAATATTTTAACGTATCTTTGATGGTTTTTACCCTCAGTGGAAAATATGCTTATATCAAAGGGAAGGAAAAAAGATTTGTAGGAAGTAGGAAGCAACTAGTTGCTGATACCAGAATTTTTTTTTTTTTTTTTTTTTTTTTGTGGTACCAGGTATCGAACTCAGGACCTTGTGCTTGCAAGGCAGGTGCTCTAATCACTGAGCTAAATCCCCAGCCCCCGATACCAGAATCTTAATTGTTCCCAAATCATAATAAACTGACTAAGAAAAATGTCCAAATAAAATATTCCTTTAGTTCATAAACCTTCTGCCTAGCATTTTTTTGAGTCTGAAACTATTTCCCTCTGACTTCTTAATTATCTTAATTGACATGACAGCCTCAATGTAAACATCCAAAAATCTATAAATTTTTATTGACAGCATATCTGTCCTTAAAAAGTATCATATGGTCCTAGAGTTGGCTTCTATTTAGAAATGTCATTTAATCTTTCTCTCTGATGAGATCAAATATTTAGAAATAAGCTCCTTTGCCTTTCATACTATTAATACCTTCAAAAAAATTTCCTAACCATTTATAGAAATTACTAATATTGTCAAGAAAAAGCTTCAATGAATACTAAATGTTTCAGAATTCAGATGGTTAATACATGCTGCAAGGGAAGAGAAGACGCGGAAAGGAGCGGGAGTACTTTTAATGGGGCATCTATAATATCCCTAACTTTCATGCCATCTCTTCTCAAAAGGGAAAACTTTCACAGTGCATTAATATTTTCATCATTATTGGGGCTCCCTCATAATTCCTCTCCAAACTTACAAATGAAGTGTTATGATATCAATAAATATTTAAGCATCTTGGGTTGGTTACTCTTGGTTTTTTTTAGTCCCTTTTGTAAATGTACATATTAAGAAAGAAATTATTTTAAAGACGTTTATTGGAATTAAAATTCTAAAATCAGTAATTTTTTAAGTGGTTAAAAGAGTTTAGCAAGGTTATTCTGAGAACTTACATGCAGCCACAATCTTTTTTTTTTTTCAAATGTGTTAGCATGAGACCTGCATGCTTAGATCCTGGGTGTGATCTACACATGGCAAATTTATAGGGCACATAAAAAAAAAAAGCAAATGGCAACTTGTTGTTTACTTCTCTTTTGTGGAGATAAACTGTTATTTGCTGCTTTGTATATTACCTATTTTTAATTCTGCTTTTTTATTTATTGTATTTAATAAAACAAAGACACTAAGGTTCCTAATAATGGATTTCATTGTAAAGAAACTTTATTGTTTGAACACCAAGATCTTAACTAAGGAAGTAGTTTTGCCTATTTCAAAGTGAACATTATATAGCAATTTTTTTTCTTTTTTCTGATTATTGTACGTATAGCCTCATACATGCTAATCACACACACTCTCATGAACTGTACTCTCAACCCTGCTATATAATCATTTTGAGCAATGATAATTATAGCCTAAATCCCATTAGAATATAAGTTTCATCATTTGCCAGTAAGGTTACTTTCACAGAATATTCAGATTACAAAATTCATACGAAAACACAATTGATTTTAAAGTTTGTTTACCCAATTAAAAATTTAGTAAACAACCTTGACTCTTTTATTATATTATCAGTCACAAAGTGTCCATGAAGAAAAACTAAGACATATATCTTCTTCTAACTTCCTAATGATACCCCGATCTCCCTATGTAATATCAAAATGTAGGTCCTCAAAGAAGTTTTCCCAGGTTTTTTGACAGGGTAATTCTACTCGCAGATTGCAGTGTTAGTCCCACTGACGTTAAGGTCTCTTGAGAAATAAACCATTTTATGCCTGATAAGGTACAAGAAACATAGTTTTCTGTACTTATTGGAAAATTTCACAACCTGTACTTCAAAAGTAATATATAGACCTAGTAGATATTGCAGTCTTGTTTTTCTGTCTGACAAAAAACAATGTCTTGTGAAACACAATCTTGATTTCATCTATATCTGAAAATATCTTCTTCAGTGAAAGATATGCCGGATGTTCACCATAGTCTGGGGCAGGCTCATGAGCCCCCAGTGAAACTATTATCAGGTAGCTATTTATGCAAAATATGGCTAATAATCTTAATACCTTCTTTTTTAAGAAGCCAGAAAAACATCAACATGTTTTTATTCCTTTTTAACTCCAGATTTTATGAACCTGTGATACAGTACAGAACATTACTTTTTTTAAGTTTTAATGTTAGATTACCTAAAGTATCTTAGCAAAAGAATATAACTCTACTCTAAGCCGTTTATATATATATATTATATTGCACCATTTTGACATTCCTCAAAGTAAAAAATAAAAATTATAATAAAATTGTAGCTAAAATAACATGAGGTCTCCTAAGAAAAATAAATCTGTGATCTACAGATGAGTACAATCTCAAGCCATGAGCAGCTTGTGTTTACAAAGAAGTCAAATCACAGAACACGACTCCTTTTACTTTTGTTAAATACAGAGGATGAAGTGGAAATTAAAAATAAACTCAACTTTCTACATCAGTAAAAAGCTCATTAACAAATCTTCCCTTGAAAAATTAATGCAAACTGGGAAGTACAAAATTATATGTCTTACATTAGGCAAAGTACAACAATAAAAGAAAATACGAATGACAGCATTTCACTCAAAATGAAATTCAAGTGAAACCAGAATATACCTAAATCCTCATCAAAAAACCTGAGAATAAGAAAAGGTATATTCTTTTTTTTTGTGGTGCCGGGGATCGAACTCAGGCCCTTCTGCTTGCAAGGCGAGCACTCTAATCACTGAGCTAAATCCCCAGCCCCGAAAAGGTATATTCTTGAATTTATATGCATGTCAAAAAATGTATTATACACAACTGCAAATGCTTTCACATTTAAATCTCCTCCTGGCACAAAATGTCCAGTACAATACACTGAAATCATCTGGAATTAGTCCCCGCATCTTGTTATCTTCCTTTTTTATATCTTGACATTGTACATATTATCTTCATCTCCATCTGCCCTTCTCAACCTATCTGTCTTTACAGTAAATTAATGTAAGGTAGAAATTACTCATAAAAGTTGAAAACTATGGTTTTATTATGAAGAAAAATGTAAGCTAAATGAGCCAAAAAGTATTATATGAGAAGTTAAAAAGTATAAGAACAAAATATGAAAAAAAAGAACAAAATATCCCCATAAGAAAACCAGAGTGGAAAAAATCTCCTGGTAAACACAATTTAACTTGTTCATTTAATGAAGGATGTATAAAAGTTTTTTTCAATGATATACAGAGTGGTGATCCTTAAAAAAGATATATAATAGGCAATGACAACACATTCACTTGGCAATAGACCCTTTCTTTTCAATTAAAACCACATTATGGAATTATTGGTCCCATGAAACTCACAGAATCCGGTTTTGAGATTGCTAAAGGAAAGGGAAAAAAACCCTAATGTGAGATCTGCGATAAGAAGCTCTTGGTAAAAACAGGCACTTTCCCACGGAGGGAAAACACAGGTGACTCCTGATGACACAAGGTACCTGTATTTAAGACCTGTTCAACAGACACAGCAATCAGCGAATGCAAATCAAGCAAAACAGGTAAGTAGTGACTAGACAAGGCTGAAGGGAGTACGGAACTCCGAGTGCAAAGTTTAAAGTGTTACGCCTGTATACAAACTTGACAGTGAGGATTCCTTTAAATTTTGCGGGATATGACTATCCTCACTGTAGCTTAGCCCTTCAAACCTAAGAACTCTATTATGATATGCTGTGATTGATTTCCAGTAGTTCAGAAGTACAAATTAATTATAGATACAGCAAATGCCTTTTGAGGGGAGAAAAAAGTTCCAGGGAAACAAAAGTATATATAAATTGATGTTTTCTCAACCACACGATTTTACTATAAGATATATGCTCAAGAGATTTATAGCTGTACACAAGTGTTAATAGCACTTTTGTGCATATTAACCGAAAAGTAGAAACAAATCAAATGTCCACCAACTACTGAATAGATAAGAAAAATACGGTTTTATCCACAGAATGGAATGAGGTCCACACTCCTAAAAAGGAAAGAAATTCTGATACATTCTACTGTATCTATGAAACCCAAAAACATGCTAAGTGAAAGGAGGCACAAAAAGCTACATATTACATGAGCTGATTTATAATAAAATGGCCAGAGAAAGAAAATCCGTAGAGAAGGCAAGGAGATTAGTGGTTTCCAGTGCAGGAGCATGGTGGTAGTGTAGAGAAGGAGTGAACCCCTACAAGCATAAGAGTTCTCATTTAATTGATAGAATGTTCTAGAATTAGATACTGAGACTAGCACTCTAATACTGGGCATATCTTAAAAACAAGCAAAATGTGTTCATTAAAATAGTGAAGGGTATGTTATTGTGAAGTATTATCTAAATAGCATTTTTAAAGTTAAGAAAAGTAGGAGTCTGTCCACCTTTCCTCTCATAGCTAGAATTTATAGAGTACCTGTGAAGTTTTAGCAAGTTTGTAAATGTTTTTCCGCTTTAATACTCAAAATAATCCTAGTGGGAATCTCTTACAGATAAAGAAGTTAAAAAAAAAAGAAGAAGAAGTTAAAAGACCAAGAGGGTTAAGTAATTTGGTCGAAGACTATTTTGTTGTAAGGAACAGAGTTGAACTTACAAAATTAGGCAGTGTGGTTTCAAGGCTTCTCAGAAGTAACCACCACAAACAGCTGGAACTATATATACTCTCAAATAATTTTCACTGGGAGGAATAAATACAAGCTCGTTTAAGTATTTTCTATGGTTGTTTCTGCATTTAAAAAGCAGGATAGGGTTGGGGATTTAGCTCAGTGGTTAGAGTGCTTGCCTTGCAAGCACAAGGCCCCAAGTTTGATCCCCAACACCAAAAAAAAAAAAAAAAAAAAAGCAGGATAGTAGGGACAGAGGCTGTATGACATTAAAAAACCACAAAATATTTCTGTACGATCATTTACAGAGAAAACTAATACTATAAAACTTTCTCTTGTCAGTAAGCATCACATTATGTTGAACCTCCCAGGTTTCCTAGATCTCCTTAATTTCTTTAAACTGCTGTAGAAGAGTGAGTGATGGACTCCTCTGGGTTGTCTAATGCCATATGGACACTCACTCTTCTCAACCACCTTATCTTTCCTAGCTCGGGTCTTCACGTAAAAAACCTTTAGCTCAAAAGGAGTTGGAAGAGCAGAAGAGCAGCTGCCACTTTTCGTTGTCGTGCTACAGTGAACACTGTGGTGGGCCTCCTTTGTGATGGAGGTATTCATTCTCCTCCTCCACGAGAGCTCAGGACCCTCTCAAGAGGATGTTCTCTTTGGGACTAGGCAATACCATGCTGCCTTCTTAGCAAAGCAGCTCGACCCCAGAGACGCAGTTGGAAGCTGAAATGGATGAAGCATGGCGAGGGTCAGTATTGGAAACCTCAGTGAAAGAGACACGACCCAGGAAAGACCGTTCCACCCATGCTAGGGAAAGCCAACAAGATGCCGAGCTTTTGCTACTCTACAGAATTCTCTGTGGTGAGAAGAGCACTCAGATTAAAGATATCCCACACTGTAAAAAAACGAAAGAAGGAAAAATTCTCTTTATGCTTAGAAAGAAAAGTTCTATGTCACAAAGTGTTACAGGGAAAGAAACTGGGATTGGAGGTGGAGCCGGGTGACGATGGAATGAAGACATTGAGGATGTAATCTCTGACTTGATTTGTTCTCACTGCTGTTGTTTTTTCCTGCAGGCTAATGCCTGTGATTTCATGAACTCAGAACTATTAATACCATTAATATTATTCATCTAGTCCAAAAAAAGCTCAAATATTTCATACCATGACCTTCAGAACTAGTGAATCCCAAAGAGTAAATGAATGCTCTTTCTACAAATATTTTCCTCACCACATTTTTCTAAATCTGTTGAATATAAATTTCATAACTTTTAAGCTTTGTGTTATTTAAATCAGAGGTAAGGAAGAAGAAGGAAGGGGGGGAAGAAGGAAAGGAAACATAAGGAAAAGTAGCAAAGAAAAAGAAAAACTATTTAAATTAGTTCTCTAATTCTATCTTAAAACAAGACTGGATGCTACACTACAGACTACATTCCAGAAAGCAGTTTGCTTTGTAAGTCATAAAAAAAGGCCTAACAAAACAGAAAAAAAGGAAAAAATTACTGAAGCATATAACTTCTTAATTCTACTGGGCATTGCACATAGTATAGAGCATGGACACATGGAAGATTCGGAGAATACATTCAAATTTTGGAAAATATAAGGTGTCACAGACTCCAGTTCAGAAGAACAGATTATGAGCCCAAGAGATGGGAGAAAGTTCTGAGACCTTTTCTCAGGCTGTACTTCATGAGCTAGTCATACCAGTTTCTTCAGGAATGCAAGAATTATTGCAAAACGGTTGGGTTCTATAAATATCCAAGCTTAACTTTACATACAAGATGAAAAACTTTTCAAAAAGAATTTCAGAGAATATTCATCCTTTTAAAATTTTATCTTTTCCTTCATTTTTATGGAAAGGAAATCTCCCAACTCACCTGTATCAAACCCCACACTTGGCACTATGTCCACTGTTCCATGGAAGGCTCCAGCCCACGCTGAGGTAGCCGTGGTGACTGCAGATGGATCTGTCTTTGTGATGTCACACTGGGGAGCAGGAATCCTGGCCGCGCTTATGGATGGCATCAGCAGGGGCCCGTAGGATGGATCCAAGGCAGAGCCGGCAGCAGGGTGGTGGTGATGGTGATGGTGATGGTGGCGGGTGTGCATGTGGGTGTGGGGGTGGTGGTGCCGCATGTATACATCATGCATGTGGCTGTAGGACGGGCTCACCTGAGATGCCAAAGGGTAGTGCCAGGACTCAGACACGGGAGGGGGAGGCGCTGGGCCAGTCTGATGCAGCCCATGTCCCGACCAGGGGCTGGGGTCTGCTGCAGGAAAGGTGCCAGGGGGTGCAGTGACTTGGAAGTCGGGATGAACGCCCCCCAAACAAGGCGCAGGTGGGGGCTGGTAAGAGCTGGTCCAAAAGGAAGTTGGAAAATTACTCCGCTGGTTTGAGAGAGCTGAGCTGTCTGAGAAGATAGAAAACACATTATTTTTATAATATTCGGTTCTGGGATAGATTTGCCTTTACTAGTTCAATCATGTTTTACAAGCAAGTAAATTAACATGCACTCTTTCCCCAGAACACAGGGGTGGAGCGATACCAGGTTAGCCTCTGGGCCATCATACCAAGACCCTAGCCAGGACTCAAGGGGTTAAACAAGCAGCGCCCCGCCCCCCGCCCCACCATCCCCTGCCATTTGCTTGTTTAGCTTTTGTCAGTCTGCAGAGTTTGCAATTTGGAGAATGAAAACTTCATTTTCTTTTGGGCCTCTTGCTGTCCTAGGTCTCAGCAGAGGTTGTAAGTATACATGCTTCTCTAGTAAAGAAAACGTATGGCATAGATGAGGTATGTATAGATCGGAAATGATCATTTTGTCAACTTCCATTAAGTCCAATTTTCATTCAAACAAAAAACTTCAATGCCAAAGTAGCAAACGGATGTAAGATTACACTGAATTGGGCCTACCAATTTTTTCTCCCTATGTAGATCTAGAAGTCTCTACACTGATAATAATAATTACCTTCTAATGAGAGTAACCAAATGCCCCATACTAAGTGAAGGGTTTTCATGAACGATTTATAAGGTCTTCACTCCAATTCTATGAAGTACAGTGGTGCCTCAGTTCACAAACTTGTTTCTTTCCACGAAACCGAATTGGACGAGTATCGAATCAAATTCAATGGTTAGGTTCAATGTTGACTTTATGGAGAAATTTGATTTGGTTCTAGTCCTGTTTAGTTTGCAATTATGGAGAGAATTGAGTTCACGAATTGAGGTACCAATTATCCCCATTTTATAGATTAGGAAATGCAAGCAAATAAAAGGCGCAGGACTCACATTGTCAAGAACAAGGATGGATTTCGAAGTCAGATGTTTTGCCTCAACAGTTAACGCCAGCACATTTCATATCATGCCACAAGATGGCACAATTATAACTATGACCTGAATATCTAATCTATCAAAGATTCTGTAGAGGGGCTGGGGATTTAGCTCAGAGATTAGAGTGCTTGCCTTGCAAGCACAAGGCCCTGAGTTCGATCCCCGGCACCACAAAAAAAAAAAAAAAAAAAAAAAAAAAAAGATTCTGTGGAAATCTACACACAGTATAGGAAATTTGAGCAGAGATAATGGGGTCGAAGACATTTTTGGGTAAGAGTGAAATATGAAAAGAAAGCATTTGGAGATATATATATATATATATATATATATATATAGATATCTATATATAGATATCTATATATAGATAGATAGAGATATATATGGAAGAAGGGAAATTCTCCCCCTAACTCTGCATCAAGTCTATGTGTCTACTCAATCTTCACAACATACATATGGATGATCTACCATGTGCCAAAAATGAGGAGTGGGGATGAATGATCACTGTCTGGAGGGGACATAAAATATAAAAATGTGCTGCAGGATATGGCTGATGTTCTCCCAAGAGGAAGCACAGAGAAAGAGCACTGAACCAACCTAAGAAAGTAACTACCACATCAAAGCTAAAACATTCAAAGGCTAAGCTTGTGAAGAGACAAAACAGAATTTTAGAAAAATGAAACAGTGCGTGAAAAAGGCCATATATTACACATGCATGCACACAGCAGCAGCAGCATTTGAAAATGTGTTCGGTAGGTAGCAGCTAGCAAAAATTACAAGACTATAGAAATATGAAGGATCCAGATGAATGCGACTCTCCGGCATATCAAATGTAGACTCTAACTCTGAGAGAAATGTGGGTTTGAAAGGATTATTCTGGGAAGTTACCTATTCAGGTACTTAGAAAAATCAATCCATTTACCTGTAGCCTATTGCCTAAGTATTGTATAACTCAATAAGCCTTGCACTGATATCTCAGGCCACCTTCTCACCCCATCTCAGTTTATGACCCCAACTGTACATATGCATCTGTTAACATTCTGTGACTTGCATTCTTTCACAAAAAAAAAAAAGTTTTGAATTCATTTAACTCAATTATCTCTGGCTCAATACTCTCATCTATGCAGGGTTCCATGAATTATTTCTATATATAGATAAAGTTGTTAAAATATTAATTGTGAATGTATAATAGGACAATATTTTCGAACTGGGTTCAATACAAAAGAACTTTGCTAGAGTTTTCCCACTGGAGGAAGAACATACGGCACTAAGAAGTACTCTGAATGTGTAGTATTCATGGCTAAGATACCTTTGGTTTCACTTCATAAATTTCTAGGAGACACAGTTTTGTTTTGTTTTTTTTGCCTCAGGGAAAGGTCAAATAACTTGAATTAACCACCACATATATCATAAGGTTAACATAATTAGGCAATATCTGTGGTGTTCACATATTTTTTCCTAACATCACTAAGGACTGCCCAGCAGTGCAAGCCCTTCTATTCCCTCTCCTCCAGCCCTGAGCAAAGCCATCACCACTCTCCCCATCCGCTCTGTGAACACACAGCTACGCACAGCCCCACAGCCAAGGGCCTCCCTCACAGCTCTGCCATGGCCCCCAGACCCTTGGGAAACCTGGAAAATGATGTTATTCAAGGGGCAAAGAGTGACCTGCTCATTCTTCAGGTCTCCCCACCATTCCAAGCAACCTTTTATTTGAATGACTTTTTTTATCATAATCTACCAAAAGATAGCAATTAAAATCAAATTGGTTTTATTAAACGATTTCCTCTCATTGGTGTATGAAAAAAAGAAAAGTGTATATGTTATGGAAAGAAAATTCAACTTGCCTTGAATGGTAGCATTTGCAGAATATTTTTGTTACATACACAATGAAAGCCATCAGTGTTTAAAACTTAAAACCCACACAGGAGTTTATAGAGGTCCATTACACAGTGTGGCTGCCTACAACCAATCTGTTACATTGCTTTCATACCTTCCATTTGGGGCAGCAAATTCTTCATTCTGCTCATAACTTCTATCTCTGGGTAGAGCCAGAATCCTGTTATGAAAATTATCGAACTCCAACTCACAAATATATGTCAGAGACACGGAGTCTCTCTTATTAAAATTCCCCATCAAAATGTAAAGTTCAGGGCCAGGTGTTGTGCATGCCTATAATCCTAGCACTTGGGAGGCTAAGGCAGGAGGATCATTGTGAGTTCAAAGCTGGCCTGGGCTATATAGTTCAAGGCCAGTCCAAATTATACAGTGAGATCCTGTCTCAAAAAAAAAGTAAAATACACACAATAGATACCATTTCTCTGCATGCTTTCCTTCAGTTTCTTCTTATTTACATGTACATGAACCAATCATTTTATAGATGTCTAAATATTTTGGATACCCGTACACAAATATGAGTAACAAATTCCTTACCAAAAATATAATCATCCAATTTAGGAAGTACTGTAATTAGTGAACACATTATCATTGAAAGTAGAAATCTATTTTATAAAATGCACTCCATAAGGAGTAGACAAAGGTTTAAAGTCCCCCAGGGAAAAATCAAATTCAAAAGCTTAATATTTTCCCAGTCTGCATATGTCTCCTGAAGTTAATATAAATTTGCAAGTTTTATGCAGCCCTTTCTAAAAACACTTGCATTTGAAGAAATTTATTTTATAGAGTCACTATTTGGTATCTTGCTTTAAAAAAATTCTTGACACGAAGAAATAGATGATATGCTGTTTCATGATGGAGAGTCAGTCAGTGTGCTTTTTCATGTAAATATAATTTTTTCATTACATGATATTGCTCATGAGTACTTACACACAGTCACACTTGTTGGATGAAAAAGCATATAAAACATCTGAAAAATATGTTCCATGCAAAATGGATATTAACCAAAATTTGGATGACACTAACACAGATAGTCTAATGCACACCAAAAAATCTAATCATAATTTGTTTCAGTTTGCATTGGTATTAAAGAATATTACACACACACACACACACACACACACACCCCTTATTTGTAAACAAAAATAATGAAATTGATGTTTTCCCCAATACAAGCTGATCAAAGTGTACCAAGTAATCTCACTATCTGATTTAGATCAGAAATACATCTCAGAGAAATGCAGTTTAACATGGTATATCGGTATTTTTTTCAATTCCACAAGAGCTAAGATACTATTAAACTAAATGTTTCTTTAAAAACTCAGTAAAAGCAAACAATTTAAGAAAAATTCAAATTTAATGAAAGAATTAGAAACTTGATTAATTTTGAAAAAATGAAAAGAGGAAAAAATAGGACAATGAAATGCTGTAGAATATTTATCTTAAATTATCTTAATCTCCAGGAAACACATTCTTAGAATAAATATTGATGAAAAATATCAATGTTTGTTATGGTTTGTGTCTAGATGTCCCCCCAAAGCCTCATGTGGTAAGAGATAGCTGGATCTAGAGTGTGGGCTGCCCTGAGGGCAGGTAGCCTAGATAGATACAGGAAGAAGCTTAACTAGCTGCTTGTTTGCATTGCTGATTTACATACATTCCTTACATTTTCCTCACTTTACTTTGCGGCCGGCTGCGAGTCCGCCACGCCAGTCCCGCCGCCTCAGACCCAGCAGACTATAGACTGAAACCTCTACAGACTGTGAGCTAATAAACCTTTCTTCCCCTAACTTTGGGTGTCGGGTATTCTGTCCCAACAACGAGAGAAAAGTAACTAAAACAATGTTAAAAGATAATATTTACCTTTTTATTAATCTCAGTAAATAAAAAAAATCTACTCAGTTCTTAGAGTT
>PVJO010010420.1:0-63981 GCA_004026905.1 Hystrix cristata
GATCAGGAAGGACCCAATAGGAAAAGGCCCGTTGACCGGCAGGTGAGCTCTAGGATCTGTCTCCGCACTGTGGACCTGGCTTGCCAGTCTAGATAGCCAACTGCCCACCCAGCTGCCCTGCTGTTCTGAATTTCTGCCCACTTGATTACCTAGGTGCAAGGCTTGAGGCAAGCAAAGGATCTTAAAAAAATGACCCGTTTTGGATCATTTTTGCTATTACAGGAATCATAGCAAATCTGCAAAGTGCTTTATAATTTGTACAGTGTTTTTCTCGCTCAGCTTTTCATTTCCACCTCCCTACAATGCAGGGAGATGGGTGTTAGCAAGGTTCCTCCTGTTTCATGGATGAGGAAACTGAAGCTTTCCAAGGCTGGGAAATTAGTCGTAGACCCAGCAGCTGCCAGCGTGGGACTTTTAACCCTGAGCTTTTGCCTCTGGATCCATTGTGTGGCTGGAAGTCTCCTAAACATCAAAACAAAATGAGAATTTCTAAAGTTGTTGACAAACCTTTTAATCATATCTGACCTTCAATTGATTAAACATTCTCTCAAGGGCTTTGAAATCAAATGAACTTGCACTTGAATTTCATCTTGGTCAGTTTGAAGCTGTGTGATCCAGAAAAAAAATCCTTCATCTCTTTGAAGTTGTTTTTCTCATTTGTAAAGGAGAGATTAAAAGAGTATATGGATTAAATAAGATAATACATGTATAGCACTTAGTTCTTGGCCTGTAACCATTCAATCAGTGCTTGCTAGTTAGCTTCCCATTCTACACCATTGGGCCTGCCCTAGTCCTCATCCTATTGAGCAAGAGCCTGAGGTGGCCACAATCATGTTGTCCCCCCTGCTTCTGGCAGATCTCCCACCCGTGCCTTTTGGCATCCTGCCCCTAGGAACTCCTCAGTCGTGGTGAAAAGGAAGGATTCCTTTGCCGGACTGATCATGGCTTCCCCCCTCAGGACCTCAGTTTCTGTGCCTGCTTTGCCTGGGGAACCGCAACGTGCCTGATTTGGATCCAAGTGTAGAAAAAATCCCTGGGACATTGCATTATGGGCTCTGGCGCCTCTGGTTAGGGTCCTTCTGGACTCACTGTTCTGCTTGCTCTGGCCTTATTAGAAGACCTGGGGAGCCTCCCCATCCCAGTAGTCAACGAGCACATTTATTCCTCGTCCAGTCACCTTATGAATTTCTCACTCTCCCTTCCAGCAAATCCTTCCAGAGCACACACTGTATGCCAGGACCCGTGTTGGGGTTGGGAAGCCAAAGGAACAGAGCTGTACTTGGTCTTCTTCCAGGGGCAGGAGTGGTGATGAGGGGTGGAGAGTGACGGGGGCCTCTAGCCCCTTCCTGCTTGCACTCCAGCCTTTTGGCCTCTCTGACCGGGGGGACTCCACAGCCTGAAGTATGGCTGGTGGCCTCCTGCACGTGACGAGGGTTTAAACCACAATGAATATTTAGAGGACGTGGCTAAGAGATGACCCTAATGTGTATTTCGAGTCCATCGGTGTCCAAACTTACAGACAGATTCTGTTTATTCAAGAGCAATAAGGCATTTCTAAAGTGTTAGAGACTAAAATCCTGTGTGGGTTACTGGGGTGGGATGTGCTCATATTGTAGGTTTTATTCAGTTCTGAAAATATTTGAGGGTTCCAACACAGTTCAGAGTGCATTCCTTAAAAATGATTACTTTAAATATGATTATGTAGAAACTCCCACTTACTGAGTGCTTAACTACATACCAGGCACTCAGAATTTATGCAAATCAGTGTATTCGGCCCTCATGACAGCCCTGTGAAGCAGGTAACCCCCCTCCTCACAGTGTATATGGGGAAACTGAGGCGTGGAGAATCTGTAACTGGTCTGTTAGGGTATAGCTAGAAAGTAGCAGAGCAAAGATCTGAACCCAGGCATCCTGCTTCCAGAGATCACACACTTCAACTGGCTGAGAGTTCAAGTTTCGTGCTTAGGGGCCTCACCGCTTCCTGGCATGGTCAGTCCCACCTCACAGATAGGGAAGAAAAGGCCAGCAGGGTTAGTGACCCAAAGCTGGCTAGAGAGAGGCTCGCGGCAGAGTCACGCAAGTGGCCACCATGTGATACGGCATCATGCCTGTGGCTCTGGCCCTGCCCCCTGTGGAGGCCTGGGACTGGGACCCACAGGCTCAGGCTTTGATTTCCAGACCTCTGAGGCCCAGTAGAAGCCAGCATCCTCTTCACTTCCTCACTGCTGAGGTCAATCCCAGCTGGTCCCTCCTCTCACCGGCCTGTGCCCTTCATTGTTAAACCACAACAACATCTCTTAACCCTGGAAATCACGTTATCCAAAGTGCTTTCCAAGATCTCCCCATCTTCCATCCTCCTAGGATACTAAGAAGGGCAGGGACTGGCTCCCCTTTGTCTTTCCTTTGCACTGAGCTATAACATCAGATCTTTTTATTTATTTATTTTGAGTGAGCGACTCACTAAATTGTTTAGGCTGGGCTCAAACGCTGAATCCTCCTGCCTCAGCCTCCCAGATTACAGGCCTGCACCACCATAGGAAGCAGATCGGCTGCTCCTTCACACTGAGGTGGCTGGAAGCGTGAAAGGGTCACAACTGCTCTTTACATAGACCTCGCTTTAGGACCCAAAGTGCTGATTATTTTAGCAGCATTGATTTTTCTGTTTGCTTCCTATCCTGAAAAATATGATCTAACCTGAGGCTCCTCCCCCAGTTTTGCTCAAAGCTGTGACCAGAATGTTTCACTTAATGTTTACATCGCCTGAAAGACAGTTGTTTGGCGGCTTCTAATCCCATATCCTGTTCGAGCTGCAAGGCGGGTCCGGAGCCCCACCAGTTTCTTGAACTATCCTCAAATTCCCATCACAGTTTGGAACACAATTTGCAGTAACTGTTCTGTGCTGTTTCTCGCATTCTAAGCCCATTTCTCAGACGATACGGTGCAAGGCCGGGCACCATGCAACACACAGCAGCGAGCAATGGGCGGAAGTGTGTGGCCCCGCTTTCCCACCCGCTTATGTGTCAGTGTGGAAGCCAGGCGGGGCCACTGCACGACGGGGTCCTCTCAGCCTCCTGCTCAGTTTCCGTGAAGCATCTTTCTTCTAGCTTAGAGTCTGTCTGGTCCCAGTCCCCTTTCTCTATTGGTGCAGGAAGCCCTCTGCCACACCCCCTCGGAGTCTGCAGCCTCTACCTCAGACACTGAGACACAAAATGTATAGCTAAGTAGCAGGCAGGGTGAAGGGAATAAGGTGATGGTCTTGTCTTTTTCATTATTAGACTGTATTTGCAAAACATAGTTAACGTTTATCTTGGGGACTGGCACATACACGTAGCACAGCTTCACCCCTTCTTCCCTACCTCCCACTGCCCTCTTAGCCCATTCCAGGTCCCCTTGGTATCTCCACGAAGTCTCCCTCCCTGTTTCCTACCATCTCTCTTTTATTTTGCTCTCTAAATTATTTGTATTTTGGGTTTCTCCTAAAGGAGAAGCCATGCAATACTTGTGCTTGTGTGTCTGGTTTATTTCACTGAACATTTTGGTCTCAAGGTGTGTCCATTTTCCAACAGATGACGAGTTTATCCTTCTTACTAGCTGAGTAGTACTCCATTGTGCATAAATACCACATCTTTATCCATTCATCTGTTGATGGGCATGTGGGCTATTTCCATGATTTATTGATTGTGAATTGTCTGTGCATGTGTCACTGTAATATGATTACTTTAAGTCTCTTGGGAAGAAACCCAGCAGAGGTAATAACTGGGTCAAATGGAATTTCTACTTTTAGTGTTTTGAAGAATCTCCATACTTATTTCCATAGTAGTTGTATTAGTTTATATTCTCACCAACAGTGTAGAAGAGTTCCTTTCCCCCTACAACCTTGCCAGCATTTGTTGTTTTTTGAGTCCTCGATGATAGGCATTCTTACCGGGGAAAGGTCATTTCTGAGCAGCAGAATGTAAATGGACGGAAGACAAGCATTCTGAGCTGGGAACGTGGGTGTCATACCACGCTCGCCACCACTTATGAATTCCATCAGCAAGAGTGTTTCTCACTAAGGATCAACCAAGTATAAGGAAATGGGGCTGAATTTGGATTCAGGTTCCAAGTGCTACTCTTATTGCCACGTGACCTGGACAAATCTCCCACTAAATCTCAACATTTTGCTGGTTAAGACCACTGCCGAGTGAGAACCTGGCTTTCGCTCTGAGTCCCGAGTTGGCAGAGCCCTGGTGGAAGTGGCCCTGTTACGACGCTGTGGACCAGCAGACGGCCAGGGTCATCCTACATGTGTGCGGGGTCACCTGGCCGGACAGACCCCAGGGGCTCCACGGAAGTAATCACTGATGGCTTTACTATTTCTCCTAAACACACAATTACTCTGCTTTCTTTATTACCTCTTGAAAGAAAAGGGGCAGTGATAGCCAGAAAGAGAGGCAGAGGCAAAAGAAAACGGGAAAAAGATGCCAAAAATCAGAGGCTCTCCTACAAGCGTTTATGCACATGTGATCTGCGCCACCCCCCCCCCCGACCCACCAAGAGGTCCTGACGCTTCCGGAGACGGCTGGGCCAGTCCTGCCATGTGCTCCGTTCAATGCTGCTCTTGTCTCTGAGCTCCCACATGCCAGTGTTTACCATTTGGAAAAGACTTTCTATGAACTTTTCAATGGCAGCTTTGAAACAAATTCAAGGGGAACACAGTCAAAATCTTTGCAGGGTAGTATTTTATTAGAAACCCAATTTATAAGGCTGAAGCAGATAGAAAGTCTACTGTGGAAAAAAAACAGGAATAAAATACCTGCACATTATTATTTACCAGTGTTTATGAGACAGTTCTCATTTAAGAAAGCAAATTTGTTCTAGAGTTTATAAGAAAGTTATGTGGAATTCAACAAAGGTGACAAATGTTTAGTGTGCTGTTTAGGAAACCACAGAGGCTTACTGAGTCTGTGATAAGACAATGACATTAATGACAAAGTAATACAAGTTATGTTGATTAATTGCTCATTTACCAGGTGCCAGGACTGTGCCCAACGCTCTACACACCTAGCTACCTGCAGGGCAGCTTCCACTAGCCCACTTGCCAGCCAAGGAACCAGCACTGGGGAGATTCACCTGCTCACAAGGGCCCACCATGGCAGAGCGAGCCCTGGGCCTCCTGGCTGTCCGACGGTTTCCGTGCTGCCTGACCGTCTCTAATATCAGTGGAGTTCATTGGCTTCTCTCCTCCTTTGTGCAAGCCCAGAAGAGGCACTTTCCCTATTGAAGGCCTCCCTTCCCTTCTCCTCTCCATCCTTTCTTCTCTTGCCTCTTTGGAAGATTACACCATCAAATATCTGTGTTTTCCTTAATTCTTCATCTCATTGCTGGCCATTTCTTCTCTGCTTAT
The DNA here is from genome assembly GCA_004026905.1 of Hystrix cristata. Classification (NCBI taxonomy): domain Eukaryota; kingdom Metazoa; phylum Chordata; class Mammalia; order Rodentia; family Hystricidae; genus Hystrix; species Hystrix cristata. The sequence goes on from PVJO010010420.1 coordinate 5,387, forward strand.
AAATCTGATCAGGTCTCTCTCATCCAAAACAAACAACAATAAAATGTCTCTCGAACACGTGCATCCTTTACCTTGAGTTTTCTCTCTCTCCTTCCCTCCTCTGCCAGGACCTTAACTCTGCTCCCTCCGAGTAGCTCCACGCAGCCTGCCATGCAGCACTCGCCTACCGCACGAATACCCGGGCCAGCCCCAGCCTCAGGAAGCACCTGTGTCCTCACCCTGCTGCCCGCCTCTGACCTTGAGCCCGCCCTGCATCCCAAATGCTCTGTGGCCTGGTTTCTGTGGACAGCACTGGCTGCGTCCCTGCCTAGCAGTCTGTCTGTTGTGGACACCTCTTCCTTTCTTATTACTGAATTTTGTCCTTCTCCCACTGCTCTTATTAATGGAGGTATTCTTTTAGAATAACCCAATTTAGACCCGTGGTTTCAACACTCGTAGTTTTTCTCCTAAAATTAATTCCAAAGTCTAATCTCTATTCTTGAGTGATAGAAACAAACTTCAGGAAAGCCCCAGAGAAATAACCCACAGGCTTCTCCAAGTCAGAGAAGCAAACCTTAGCTCCTTCCCCTCCACCCCGCACTCACTGCATGGTAGCCAAGTCCCATCATCACCATCTTGGTCAAAAAGGACATTCGTACCACCGGCCTCCTACATTCCCAGCCTGGAAGCTGGAATTCATCCTAGAATTCTCTTTCCTCGGTGGCCTCACACAATCAGCAGCTTGCTCGCTCCGACCTTGCCTCTTCCTCCCTGACCCTGTGTAGCTGCCTTCCTCATCTGTAGCCCAGATCACTCTCACTAAACATCTCTTCTTCCATTTCACCACCTCCGCTCCTCCCTCCATCATGTCTCTGAGGAGGCCCAAGTCTGAATCCCGTCCTCCCCTGCGTAGACTCATTCCCTGCATTACCTGTGCAGTAGCCAAGAAGCCTCCCACTGCGGCTCATCTTCCACCTGTCTCCAGAGTCATCACTCACTACAAGGCTCCTTAAAAATGTCACTCTTGCCAATGAAGCGGTCGAAGTGTCTCCACACAGCACTCTGATCCACAAGGCCAGGCCTTTGCCACAGTACCCCCTGCCTGGGATGCCATGCCCATTCATTCTCCCATGCTTCCCCTCAGACTTCCCCAACTCCACTAGCCTCAGCTTGCCCCTCTCCTGTAGAACCAGGCATGCCATAGTGTAATTCTTTCTCTTCTTTCCTGTCTTCCTGCACAGGGAGTTTATTGAAAGCAAGAACGAATTCTGCCTTGTTTATTTCTGGTTTTGAGTGTCTAGCAAGGTGCATGCCACCAAGTGCACGTGGAATGAATTTTTGTTGACCTCAACCAGATTTAAGTCACCCTTAGATTGAGATTTCTTAGAATGAAAACTGACCTGCGGCAGGAACTTCAACAGAGTCTGAAGCAGTGAGCATCCCATTGTCAGATGGGCTGCGCCAGACCCATCTTGGTGTACCCTGGGAAGCCAGGATGTGGCAGTGCTTTGGATTCGCTGGAGGGGGTGCCAGGAGGAGCTTCGTGCTGCATGGGGAGGTGATCACTCTCGCCTGCTCTGAATCTCTCCTGTGTACCCCTTTGCAGTCTGGCAATAATTCTCCACAAGGGGAAGTCACTCATTGCCAGTCCAAACCCTGTTTCAGACTAAGACATCAGCATTTGGCCTTCCACTTAATAACTAGGAGTAACTCTTTCAAGTCTTGGGCAAAGGAGTTCCTTGCGAACTTTGTGTGTGTGTGTGTGTGTGTGTGTGTGTGTGTGTGTGTGTGTGTGAGTGCACACATGCGCACACAAGCTTTCTGACACTTTACTTGGTATTTTAGTTATTGATAAAAGTCATTGTTAACTCCAAAAAAGTAATGTACGTCAGAAGCTGAGAAGCATAGGAAGTAAAGAGAAGGCTGTGGCGAGGAGATAGAAAAATAACAAAAGAGACAGATGGGAGAGATAGGTAAATGGCTGGGTGGCTGGATGGATGAATAGGTAAATGGATAGGTGATAGGTGGGTGGCTAGCTAGATAACTGATAGATGACAGGCAGGTTGATTGACGCAAGTGAATAGACGACCACACTTCATCTCGGAAGGGTTCCTATTATTGATTAGATGGTGAGAGAGGCGGGCGAGTAAATGGTTTGACAAAAGACCTGAAGGCAAGAGGGCTCAGCGGAGGGATGAATGTGTGCCAAAGGTCAACAAGAAAGACAGGTGAACAGTAATTTAGCAGCAGGTCATATAGAATCTATAGAATCCGAAGATCTTGTGTGTGAGCAGTGAAGTAACCCAATTCCTCGGCACGTCAGAGTCTTGTTTATGGCATCCCAGCACCTGCGGTCCAGTCTCAGGAGTGCTGAGAGCTTCCCAGTCCCCATCAAGCGCCCTGCAGACAGCACGCAGTGCTAACAGCTCCTGCTTACTGACAGTCACTGGTTCTATACATTATCTCAAATCCTCTTACGTGCCCTTGAGGAAGGTATTATCATCCTCATTTTATAGAAGAACAAACTGAGATGCAGGACTCGTACAGCTAATTAAGGGACCCAGAATCCACACCAGGTCTTCAGGCCTCCGTATCCTGCCAAGCCGTATCTCGCCTCCAGAGCACACTTCCGTTCACTGAATAGGACCCCTCAAGTGTCGCCCAGCCTGAGAACACGCGCTCAGAAGCTCCCTCACGACAGCAATCCTGCCTGCTTCCCAGCACCCATGAAGCCCTCACCGGGTCTGGTCTTGTTTTTTCTTTTCTCTTTCTTTCTTTCCTTCTTTCTTTCTTTCTTGGATCTGTCTCACATAAATCTCATTTCTATTCAATTCTGTTTCATAAATTTTTTCTTTGTTCTTTCTTTAAATTAGGAAGAATTATCCAAAGCTAATCGAAATTTTAGAGGGTTGCTCTTGCTCTCCTCCACGCTGACCTGAGAAATGTCTATTATCTATCCCATTGCACAATCCCGTGTCTCCTCTCCGCAAGATGTATTAGTGTCTTTAGCTATTCAAGGGATTCAACTGACTGAGCGTGCTTGGGTGGTTGTCGTTTGATTTATCAGACTCTTAAAGACTGTCCTTGATGGACTCGGGCCCGCCTGGGGACCGAGCAGGGAGCTCACCAGGAGACAGGCCATCTGACCTTCTGGACACAGAAGACAGAGGAGGATGTCACCGTTAGCGAGCAGTGTCCGGAGCGCAAAATCGTGTGGCTCGGAGAAATTCCAGAACAGGTTCCATCTGCCTTTCTTTGCAGAACTCTGTTGTTGGGACCCATGAGTCAATCAACAGTTCAGCACATTTGTAGTGCAAACCTACTATGTGTCAGACCTTGCAAAAGTACTGAAGATGTAAAGCTCAGACACGATTTCTGTGCTAGAGAAACTCACAGCTGTAGGGAAGAGGGAGGCAACAGATACAGCTCTGTAGGCAGGAGGCTGGGGAGGGGGCAGTTGCTATGTAAAGATCAGAGGCTGCAGGAACCAGCCAATGCAGGGGTGTTCTCCACGAGAGCCACAACGTTAACCCTTCCAACCTCTATTTGAATGGCTCTAGTCACAGCATCCTCAGTACCCCACATGTTTATTCATTACTGTGAGACACAATATGAAATGCTGGTTAAGAGCTTGGACTTTGGAATCACACCGGTTGGACATGATATTTGATAGTACCTATCTCAGTAGGTTTTCATGAGGATTAAATAAATTAATGCATATAAGATACTGAAGATACAGGTCGGCACATAGTAAGCATGTCAGTTAATGTTAGCTACCATCGCTTTAAAGAAGAAACTTTTGAAAAACTCCATAGACTAAGCTGAACATTCCCCCGGTCTAATATCTGCAGGCCCATTTTCATACCCTGTGTTGCAAAGCCCACACAGGCTCCAGCATCATGTGAATACAGTCAAGGCTACTGCAATATGTTGCACGGTGAGGAGGAACCTGTGCTATTCTTTTGGGAAGAAGAAAATGCTGCCGAGCCCTCATCATACAAGTTAGTGGCTGTATCAGCTGTGCCAGTAAAAGGCTGAAAAGACCTAAAGATGGCCTTTGCTTATAACTTTTCGTTTCCGTGAAAGGGATCAGGTTTCCTAGCTGGGGGTGTAACTCTTTCTGAGCCCATTGCTTATGCAAAAACCTCTGTTGCTGGTGCAGTGAGAGTTGAAAAGATGAGAGAAAATTGATTCTTTGGTGTGGTGGTTTAGAACTTGTACTCTAATATGGGATTTAAATTTAAGTCCCAGCTCTGTCACCTTCTAGATATGTGACCTTGAGCGAATCACCTAAATCAACTGAGCTTGAAATTCCTGATCTATGAAACAGGCTGATAGTAATACCTGTAACAGAGTGTGGTTGCAGAAACGATGTGATATTTTTAAATTACTTAATGCAGAATTTAGAATATAATAAATGCCAAGTTAATGTGGGTAATTATTCATACACATCCTATGGGCTGGTTGGGGGTTGCAAATAAATAGAGACAGATGGCTGTAAATAACTATAGGTATCTTGTACACCCACAGTGTACAACAGGTAGACTCAGATAGTAGGTAGTGGAAGAAGAGGAAAAACAAGCACAAAGACACTGTGCCTGAGGACACGGTGCTGCATTACACTGTTGTGGATAGACAGCTACGAATCTTTTCCCATCTTGAATTCACTCCTTTGCCCCGCGGTGTGTGTTGTGAGGCAGCCACTGCACTGGGAAGATAGAAACCGAGCTGCTTGCTGGGGAGACAGAATTCCACAAAGGGATCACAGCAGAAAGAGAGAGTAACCAGCCCCTCTAAGGAGGAGGGAGCAGAGCTGCTGGGGCGGGGCGGAGGCACAGGGCAGCACGGAGGAAGTGGGGCTTCACTCTGTATGCCAGTATTTTCATCTCAGACCAGGGCGATGCGGGCCCTCAGGAGACATTCGGCACGCTCTGGTTTCTCTTCAGAGTGAGTAAAGGAGACATTTGGCAATTCCTGGGGCCGTTTTTGGTTGTCAGGCATGGAGAGCACTATCATCCTCTAGTGGGTAGCTGCTACACACCCAGCAGTGCCCTAGGCAGCCAGCCCACGGAAAACAAGTGAGTTCAAGGTACTGAGGTGCCGAGGTTCAGAACCACTTTGATCAGGGGGAGCTGGAGCAGGTCTGAGGGCTGGGAGAGAGGAGATCAGGGCTTCTCCGGTTCCTCCGAAGAAACACGGCCATGGGAGAGGCTGGGTCAGGGGGACCAGCTGAGAGGGATGGGAGATGGCGTGGGAAGAGGCCCTGATAGGACCTGGAGAGAGGGGAACTCATGTGAGAGCGAGTGCTTGGGAAGCACCCAACAATGTTATTACAGGGTTTGCTGGAATCATATCAGCAAACCATTGAGCTCCTGAGAGTCCATAAGTGAGTTTATTTTTGTTCGTGTTTTTCTACAGATGTAAGTAAACGTTTCCAATTTGGGATAATTCTGCATTCACAGAAATATTGTCAAGATAGTTGAGGGAATTCCTTTACCTCCTTCCCCAGTTTCCGCTAGAGTCAATGGCTTATATAACCATGGTGTATGGAATGCTGCACTTCATTTAGCCTCACCAATCTTCCACTCGCGCCTTTTCTGTTCCAGAATACGAACCAGAACACCATGTTGCCTTTAACTTCCGTATGTTTCTTATGCGCATATTTGTTTGTTGAGAAAGAAAGGCTTTCTCCACCTCCTCCGTGGAGTCCAGAGCAGGCCCAAGGGCGGCGCAGACCCTGTGCTTCGGTAACCTCAGCCGTCAACTCCGCTCGAAGTTCTCAGCAGCTGCCATCTTGGCAGGAAATCAACTCTGCAATTGACACTCTATTCCATAAATGAAATTGCTAATTTAAGCCAAGCTGTAGCTTTAAAAAGTTTTCCCTTCAGAAGAATCAAACATCTCAAATTTAGTAGTATCTCTAAAGAGATTCAAATTAAAGGAAGTTTCAGATTTCAAGTTCTCACTTTAAAAAGGAGCTTTACAAAACTTTAACCCAGAATATAAAGGCAGATTGTCACACCTGTTCAGAGTCCTCAGTACCCAATATATGTGTGTAATGTTTTTCAGAGTCCTCGGTACCCAATATATGTGTGTAATGTTTCCGGCCAGCTCTCTGGCTGGGCAGCTCCGGTCCATGCCCGGGAGGCACGGTCCATTCTGCCTGTGTCAGCAGAGAATCTGGGCACGAGTAACTGGCCACCTGGGGGCCTGGCTTTGCCTGCTTGCCCTCCTCTTTGGCACTGCTTGTCCATTGCTTCCCTGGTCTTCGTTTAGGTTCTTCCATTTCCTGGTTTCGTACTCCAAGTCCGGATAACCACTTCTGGTTCTTTTCATTTTTTTAAAATTTTTGTTTATATAAAAAATATTACCTGTAGGTTTCAAAACCTACAGCTAAGCACAAGGAGAACATTTGAATTACCCATGATTCCATGACTTTACAATTTCTGTTTTCTGAAATACTTGTATATACAGACATATACATTTTCTTTAAATAGGTTCATACAGTGGTAGCAACATAGTAATATGTAGCTTTTGTGTCTATCTCAAGTCACTTAATCCTCAAAATGTCCTGTGAATGGTCATTGTACTGATCCTCATTTTACAGATGAGGCAATGAGGGCTGAGAAAATAAGCGCCCTGCCTAAGATCACACAGCTGGCAAGAGTTGGACCTGCAGTTCCAACAGTCCGGCTCCAGAACTGTGACGCTGGGCACAGCACCACGCTGCCTAGTGTTTTCCCTGCTTATTTCTATTTAGAGAGTGTGGTGAACATCTTTCTATGTCAACACATGTCCCCTCTTTTAGAATAAACATCCTGAGGACTCATCTTGAATTTCTTTCTCAATCTGTCCCTGTTCTCATGATTCCTGAGGTCATCTGTGCTTCTGCCCCTAAAACTTGTCCGCTTCCTCTCTCGCTGTTTCTCTTCCCCACCCCCTTCCCCAGCCCCCAGCCTTGTGCATCCTTTTGTGTGGAAGCATCTCTAGCACACCTGGCCACACCTGTCCCTGCCTGTTATGCTCCCATGAGTCAATCCAGTAGAGAATGATGACTCGTTTATGAAGGCTTTATTCCAGAGTCTTCATCAAAGTTTAGACAAATAGTCATTTCGACAAATATTTCTTGGGCACCTATTATTTACAAAGAATTCAAAGGCCACAGATGTGGAGCTCCCTCCCTCCAAGAGTGTATATATAGTTCTAGGGAATGGCTGAGAGAGAAGTAGAACCAACCAAAATGCAGATTTTGGTAAGGTGAAGGTATTAATCACATGAGATGAGAGCCAAGGGAAAGCAGCGATGGATTGGGGGCTGGTGCTGGAGAGCGAACTCAGGGCCTTGTGCTTGCTAGGCGAGCGCTCTACCACTTGAGTAAGATCTCCAACCTCGATGGATTTTGATTGGAAGGCTTAGAGACGGTGTCAGAGCGGTGACTGGTTGGGTAATTATCATTCTGTCCTAGGCGGTGTCATAAGTGGTGGAATGATGGGCCAGGTCATTCAGGGGTAGGTGTTGCCTAACGCCTGCAGGAGGAACTGAGGGGGCAAGCCAGCTTCCTGGGGAGGTTCCTGCAACATGGGACTTGAGTGCCGCGGCCAGCAAAGCCCCCGCCAAACCAAGACACATTGGTCACCCCAAACAGCAGTGCGTAATACTGACATAGCTTATTGCCCTCATGGAGCTCACAGTTTACAAGCCAGTAAAGGGATGAAAGGATATGATACCAGGTGGATGGTGCAAGAGAAGAGGAGGGGCTGCTGCTGCGCTGGGCGGGGGAGTGTTGGACTGAATAGTCCAGAAGGCCTTCTGATGCCTGCTCACCTAAGCAGAGATGAGAATGTGAATGTAGGACGAGACACAGGCATGTGGACACCTAGGAGAATGCACCCTGGACCAGTGCAGCTCAGAGGCAGGGATAAATAATCAGAGATGGGACCAGAGGAGTGGCCAGGAACCAGATCACACAGGATGAGTTGAGTTTCATTCTAAGATGGAATTAGAAGTTTCCAGGAGAGACAAGGCATCGCCTGATACATGTTTTGGCATCATTTGATAAATGTTTTGTAAGGACCATTCTAGCTGCTATGTGGAAAGAGAGTGTAGGGTAGAAACAGGAAGACTAATTAGCAGTCTATTGCAATAATCTAGCAGGACAAAGTATGTATCAGAGAGTGTAGAGGCCACAGGTGAGCCCAGGCTTAACCCAACCCAGTCATCGCGAGGGGAGAAACCCCTTGTTGCAATTTACTTAACTTCTGTCAGCCTTCAATCTTATCTTTAGATAGGGGATGAATAACTTTTGCAAGTTAAATGAAATAACATGTAAGAAAGTGATGAATGAAGTGCCTACAGTTCTATTATGAAAACTGTAGAATGTCATAGGAATTAAAATGTTGAATCTGACTCTTAAAGGCAATGACTAGCCACAAAAAAATAATCTGAGTGATTACTCAGACACAAATGCTTATTTCCATGCTTGGGTCCGATTCTGCTGGCCTGATGAGTATGTAAGCAAGTTCTTCGTATTGCAATTTCTTGAGTGTGTTTAGCTGTTTTGTGCTACTATATCTTTGCCCGGGTGTTTTTCACTCCTCAGAAGGCCGTTCTGTCCACCCAGTTTTGCTCCCCTGGCCTGAGTACAAGCATCCTTCCCCCTGGAGATCTCCTTGGATCTTGTCCTCCGACAGGCTCACTGGCTGCTTCCTCGTTGTTTTCTCCATACCTGCTGTTCAGTTCTAGCTCTAACACACATCACCAGCTCTCATTATAGTTATTTTCACATGCTCTAGTATAAGAGGCATATCTTTCTCCTAGGAAGAAAATTTTAAAAAATAGAAGGCAGAGACAGCGCTTCATTCATCTCGGCTCTTACAGAGACATGCCCCTCATGGTATAGCTTGGTCCCTTGGTGTCTAGCTGGGGCCTCGGGAGGTACTAATGAATTGGTAGGGACGTAATATGTCTAGAACTTTGATCTCTGATCCTCTACTAAGGAAAATAACAGAGACAGCACGATGTAGGAGAAAAAGAGGATCTGAAGTCAGACCTGAGAACAAAACTAGGTTCTGGTACTCACTAAGCTCTGTGTTCTTGCCCGGATCATGGCACCTGTCTCGATGTATATAAGTTATCTGTTGTTATGTAGCATTCCCCGAGAAACCTAACAGCGTTGTACAACGATCTCGTGTTATTTCACTCATTTTCTGAAGGTCAGAAACCTAGGAGCAGCTTAGCTGGGTGGTTCTGGCTTGGGCCCTCTCAGGTTATGGGTAGCAGGGGTACAGTCACCCGAAAGTTCGCTCTGGCAGGGGATCCAGGGAGGTCACAGGAAGCGTTAGCCTCTCGTCTCAGGGCTTCTGCATGAGGCTGCTCACAACAGGGCAGCCGGCTTTCTCCAGATGGAAAAGCAGGACTTGGTAGGTGGAGGAACAAAACAGTGAAATGAAGATCTCCCATGGTGGGGTACCGAGCAATCTAAGTGTGAGTGCCAGGAGGCCAGAGTCACAGGGCCCTCTTAGAGGCTGGCTACCATGAGCCGGGATAGTTACCCTTATGACTGTTGGAGTGAAACTCCAGGCATCCTTGGCTTGTCCTGCTTGGTGACTCTGGTCCCTTCACCCCACCCTATTACTCCCAGCTAGACTCAGAGTCTCTGGTCTGGAACACAAGGCCCTCCAGGATCTGCTTCTTGTCTAGCTTTCCTGCTTCAATCTCCTCCTCCTAATTTGTGATTTAAGCACCAACTCTCTTGAGCTGTCTGGTTCCTGGCCTTTGTCCGTGCCACCCCCTGCTTGCTGTGACCTTAGGTTCACCATCTTGTGCCACCTCACCAGCTCCTTATGCCTTTAACCGTGCTCGCTTCCTGCCCGCACCCTACTCCATCCCCTTCCCTGACAGCTCTAGAAGGCATCCTGAGAGGTCCAGGCCGTTGCCGGCCCCATAACCAGCTCTCTACATAGTCTCAGAGCAGACTGACCCTTCCATACCTGGCAGCGAGGCCGCTGGAAGGATTTCCTTTGGGGGTGGATTTGGATTGAAGGTCTGGCTCTGCTGTCTACTGCATGATTTCAGGAGAACCAAAAGACTTACCAGGCATTAAATTCCCAGAGAGCCAGCTGCTGCCTCAGGCGCTGTGTCAAATATTACCTTCTTTTATGGTGTACATTTTGCACTGCTCCCTCTTGGCTCTCAGTTGACTCATGGTGAGATGGAGTATGTCCCAAACATGCCCTGGCCTCTCCACAAACTCGTCTGCCCTGGAATTCTCCGCTCTATCTCCAAACACTCACTTTTACAAACCCCATTTGCCCTTTAGGAGCTGGGCAACCTTAGGAGAGTTACTGAACTTCTCTGAGACCAGGAAATTGACAGTATTTAACAATAAACACTGGTGCTATCAGGAACAATTTAATGAGACTGTGTCAGGACTACCCGGGAGAGGATCCAACACCTAATAGGGTGGATCAATAAATACTGATTCCCTTTCTTCCTTTCTTTAAGGCCCAAAGCAAACACAAACCTGAACATCAGCCCAAATCATTCACCCAAAATCCATTCTCCTACATCTTCCTTCTGTGAAAGCACCGTTGTCAAAAATTTCACCAAGTACCATAAAATCAGAAGTATCACCGAAGAGGGAGGGTGTGTGTCAGGCCGTGTTCACAGGCCAATCTGGTTACACTGGCCCTATGAAGAAAGATTCCAGTGAACCTCTCCAAGCCTCATTCTTTCTACCCACAAAATGGGAACAGTCCCACCCGCTTGTAGAGGATTAGATGAAGTAACTCCAGGATTCCAAAAGAGTCCCCAGGCCAGAGCATGGCACACGGTAGATATTCAGAAAATGTGCTAAACCCTTTCTAGGACATGCGCATTCCACTTGTTTTTGTCATTGCTTCGGGCCTCTTTGTTTTGCACAGCCACCACCACGGCCACCAAAATGCGTCATCCGTGTATTAAAGGACAACCTCACTAATGAGGCTCCACGATGGAAAGTGGAAGAGGCCTGGCCCTCATCTCTTTGGCTTCTATCCCCCTCACTGCAGCTCTGGCTGCCTTGTCAGTGTGCCCAAGTTTGCTGTGAAGAGAGACTTTCTCTCATTACTCACTTCGTGCAGCTTCATTATTTATGTATAAGCCGGAGATGCTCTTTGGCCTTTTAAAATTACATTTATTTTTATTGTCTTCTGTAATTCTATCATATTTTCAATTACCCACTCGTTCATTCAGAAGTAGATTTCCCCCCTTTTGGCAAGAGAAAGCAAGACATTTTACAAAGTAGCTTGTAGGTTTCTGTTCCAATCAGAATTGTTCAGCCAGGCATTCTGTCCTCTGATTTCTTGGAGAATTTATGGAAGAAGGGTAATTTCTTAGTTAACAAAAGATACCTACTTTTCTCCCTTCTTTGTCAGTTACATGTGCAGTGACTCAAAATAATTTGGAGTCATATATTATTATTTTTGCCTGAGCTTTGAATGGGAGCAGGAAGTAGTCTTTGTAAAGCGAGTGCTTGCATCAGCTAGTTTATTCTTTCAGTATTACCATCTAATTCCTTGCTTCAAGTCTAGAGCATCACCCCCCACTGCTGCCTGCTTTAGATTTTAAAGGTTTTCAGTGATTTGTATTCATTTGTTTGTTTTTCCAATTCATCTAATCATCCAAGGCAATAATAGGGTAGTGATATGTTCATTCCGCAGTAGTTCTTGAGGAAAATCAGTGTTCTGGACACTAATGGATCCCCTCGATTTCTACAGGGCTCCACTGGTGTTACTTCCTGCCAGTGACTGCTCCTGGCAGAAGCCAAAGTCGTCCTAAACACTTGAGAACAGGTAGCTGAGGTCTGACGGCAGCTTGGGAGGAGGAAGGCCTAGAGGGGTTCCCAAAAGAAGGAAGACACCACAGTTGAAATGCTAAGGCTGCTATTTTGAAGCAAGTTCTTGGCCGAAGGCCATTTGCCCCTTGTTCCTCGGTGTATCTCAAGCACACAACTCATTGCCTGTCCCTGGCAGATGCTCCTTAACGCTCTGCGACTGGAGGGTTGGAGGGTGAGCAGGCCAAGCAGAACCCCATAATCGTAACCAAGGTAGAAACCTTTTCATCTGCTCATCTAGGAAAGTGGACATCTGATTTGCTTTGATGTCTGCTCTAACACTCATGTTGAGATTTAATTGTAATCCTGACAGTAGTAATGGGTGGGACCTTGGAGATGTGCCCATCTTTCCTCTGTCTTGCCCTTCCCTGTGCCACAGGCCAATGCAGCCTGAAGATCCTCACCTGCTGCAGCTCCTCCATCTTGGATTCCCAGCCTCCCAAATGAGGACAAATAACTTCCACTGTTTATAATACATCAGTTGGTGGTATTTTGTTACAGTGGCAGAAAACAGACCAAGACAGCAACACAGATCTTCTGACACCTGCCGGGTACTCTGGGCACTGAGCGTGCTGCTCTCACTGTGCTCCATAGTGGGGCTGGAGCTCAGGGCAGAAGAGGGAGCTGAGGATAAATCCAGCTCAAAGCCTTCATGTTCAGTCATTTCTTTTCTACAGCTCAAATTTCTTCAGTTTTTACGCTAAAAGGGTTGGACTGAGAGAGTGCCCTTCTTGCTGCTGAGAAAAAAACCCCAGGGAGGCAGGTCAAAGTACAAGCAGAGTACAGGCCAGGGTGTGATCGGACCAAGCCAGAAAAGGAGAGCCATGGCCAAAGCAAGACCCTTCTTTCAGCCTCTTTCTGTGACCACTCTGGAGGCAGAAGGGACTCAGTGACAAAGGGAGCTTACAGTCTAAGGAAGGAGGAGAGATGTGTGTGGAACCACCACGTGTGTCTTAGTGCTGGGTAGAGCACTGGTTTCCTTCCTTGGTGCACTTGAGAATCGCCTCAAGGCTCTTTGCAAAACAAGTGTGCCCAGATCCTGAAAATGAAAAGTCCATTTATTTCCATAACTTGCCCAGTGATTCTGATACGCAGAGTTGAGTATTGCTGTGACAAAGAGAAATCCAAGGTAACACAGAGACATTGTCTCACTCAGGAATCACCACGGCCTGTGGATAACATCATAAAGACAGAGTTCATAAAGACCTCTAATTCAGAACTGTCAGAGAATGGAGACCTGGAATCTCGCTTTTGGAAAAGTCCCAACGTGGTGCAGATGACCAGGCAGGCTTGGGAATCGCTCCACTACAGCAGCTCGGTGGACAGAAATGTAACGGGAGCCACACCAGTGATTCTATCTGCCAGCCACATTTTTAACCATCAAAAGGAAATACGTAAAATTAAATTTACTAGGCTGAGGATTTAGCTCAGTGGTTAGAGTGCTTATCTAGCGAGCACAAGGCCCTGAGTTTGATCCCCGACATCAAAAAAAAAAAAAAATTAAGTTTACTAATATTCTTTATTTAACACATCTATCGGTGTATTCTGATTTCCGTGTTGGGAAGTCTGCTGTGGATTTGACACTTACAGCTCCCACTTGCCAGAGGCTGGACATCCTGTGCTTCCCCGACGCCTAGCGCCAGGCATGGTGGAGTGCTGCCTTGGGACTTGGCTTGGGTCTCTGCATGCCCAACGGCAAAAACCACGTGACCTGACGTACGGAAGCAGAGAACAGTTTAATAGGCTGGCAGGGGATGGGCACAGGGTTGGGGAGGAAACAGGGAGAGGCAAGACTGTGAGTGGGCAGGAGCCAGGGCCTCTTCATAGAAGAGTAAGGCTGTGTAGGCTGTGGCGAAGAACTCGGGTCTCCTTGACAGTGGCCAGTGGCTCTTCCTGTCTCTCCATAATTTTTTTTTGTTGTTGTTTTGTTTTCTGCACCTACCATTTGTTTTTAAGAGTAAGCAAGAAAGACTTCACATTCACTTGATTTTTCCGAAAAGGCTTCAGGCCCTCCAGGACATGACATTAGATTTACCGTATTGTGGAGACACTGCCTCCGGGCAGGTTGACTAAATGGGCCTCTTTTTGTTGGGAACCAGAGCAATAATTAGAGAAGACTTTGCTGACACTGAGAATCTGGTGAGCATATGCTTTTTCAGTTTAATTTCAACTTCAGATTTTGTCAGGGTCCTCACAAGCCTCACTGTGGGTGCATTAGATACATTTTAAGACAATAATAAAACTGATTCAAATGATCCCATCTGTTAAAATCCCTTCACAGAAATCTGTCCTGCTTGTTTGGCACTAGCTCACTGGCAAAATTTGTTATGGACTGGTGGAGGGGTTTGGCACTGGCTCACCATCGAGTTCAGAAACCAACTGTCCCAATCCAAGGTCTTGGTGATGTATGTCGTGATACGTGGGCAATTAATTGCCGGCTGGAGCGTAGCAGGAGAGATGGAGGTAGACTGCAGTCTGATGTGGAGCGGCTGTCTGAGGAGCAAAGGACAAGTGTTTGCCAAACGGAAGTCCGGTCCGGAGGCAAACCGCACTGTGGATGACACCTGCCGAAATGCAGATTTCCAAGCCACAGTGCTGAGGGCTCTGCCGTTTTCTGAAGCCTCTAATGGGAGCAAAGAGAAGCTCGGATCTTCGCATCCAAGAGTCACACAGAGGAGACCCATTTTCATCAGTTTTTCATTATAAGACTGCATTTTAAATTAATAAAAGGGCTCCACTGGACCCCAAAAGCTTGAAAAACTGATATAAATGGTGGGTAACATTATAACTGTCATCATCGAGAATTTTAAAAATATATAATAATAGTTGAGTCCTGTTAAGACAAAAGATTTGGCAGTATATGCCTATAATCTCAGCATTCTGGGAGGCTGAGGCAGGAGGACCTCAAGTTTGAGTCCAGTCTTAGCAACATAACAACTTAGCAAGATCCTGTTGCAAAGTTTTTTAAAAAATTAAAAAGAGGTGAGGATGTAGCTCAGCACAAGGGTCCTGCCTTCATTCTCAGTAGTGAAACACACACACAGAGATTTTTTTTTTTCACCAAGATGGTGCCAAAATTGAAGGAAATTCCTGCCTCTGCCAAAACCGAAGCAAAGACTTTGAAGGCCAAGAGGCCAAGCAGGCAATGTCGCAAGGTGTCCACGGTCACGAGAAGAAAATCTGCGTGCCGCACACCTTCCAGGCCCTCAGGACAAACAAGCTTGACCACTGTGTTATTACCAATTCTTCCTGGCCACTGAGTCTGTGTGAAGAGGATAGAAGACCACAGCACGCTCACGCTCCTTGTGGATGTCAAAACCAGCAAGCAGCACATCCAGATGGGGCCAAGGTCAGTACCCTGATCAAACCGCATGGAGAGAAGTCATGTGATTGGCTGGCTCCGGCCTACGATGCCTCGATCTTGCCAGCTGTGACAATTAATTTTGATTATCAACTTGATCAATCTGAGAGAAGCTTAGAAGATTAGTGAAGCACACTGCTGGGTGTATCTGTGTGGGTCATGAGGGGCGTGACCTTGAAGACTAGATCTGATCTCTGACTTCCTCCTCTCTGGCTCTTTCCAACCTGCTGTGCTTCCAAGCTGCTATAAATTGAGCAGCTTTTCTCACTGAGCCCTTTGGCCATGATGTTCCTGTGTTGGAGCCAGGCAACCGTGGACTAAAATGTCAAAGTCATGAGGCAAAATAAGCTTTTGCTCCTTTAAGTTGCAGCTGCCAGGTGTGTTGACCTAGCAACTGAAAATCTGACCAATACAGAAAATTGGTACCAGAGACTGGGATTATTGCTGTAACCATATCTGATCATGCAGTTCAGAAGCCTTTGGAATGGGTGTGTGGGAAGAGTTTGGAAAGGTTTGGAGAAGCAAGCTAGAGAAAGCCTACAGTAGTATAAGCAGAGTTGGATTCTGGTTGGAGTTTAGAATATCAGAGTGATGATAGGAATGTGGACAGTAAAGGGCAGGCTCATAAGATTTCAAATGAGAATGAGGACTCTACCATGCTATCTTGCTTCATGCACTTAATTTGTTCTATGATTTTGAAAAAGATGTCCACATTTGCGTTTGTGTGGGAAAGATGGCTATAGTCATATTTGTCACCTGATGCAGAGTTTGCAAACAAAAACAAAATTCTGCCAATTGCTTCTGTTTGTGAATGACTTTGTTTGCAAGAAAAGGATTCCTGAACCAAGTACCACTATACTTTGCAAGAAGGCAATAAGAAAGAAGCTTGAGGGCATCTCAAGATTGGCCAAGACTCACCTATTACAGGACCAAGGGAATAAAAGCATAAAGATATCTGACAGACTTTGCCTTGAAAAGAGAGTCTCCAGGCTACCCTGCTCACTCAGAGCCACCTAGAAAAGTGTTTTCCAGAGTTTGGCCATCGAGGAACTCACTCAGGGCCCACTGCAGCCATGGTCCAATAAGGCCCAGCCACTGCTTGAGCTGGCAGCAGACCTTGCTATCAGACAGGTGGTGCTGTTTCTACAGGCATGCAGAGTCCAAGAGTTGTGAGGTCACGGAGGTTTCTTCACAGATTTCAAAGAAAGGCCTGAGGGGTCAGGCAAAATTACGTGACAGGATCAGAGTCCCCGCTAGGAGCCCCTGAAAGGGCAATACATGAAGCTGAAGATGCAGTGGAGACCCCAGCATGTTAGAGATGCCAAGAACTTGGAATGTCTGCCAAAGAAAGCTGTAGGCAGAGAGCAAAGCCAATCCAAGAGAGAGTCCATATGGGTTATAACTCACAAGACCTTTGGAACTCTAGATGCTGAATGTGGAGTTGTGGAATGTAATGTTTGCCCTACTGGGTTTTGCTACTGCTTTTGTCTAATTCCTTTCTGTGCCCCCATTCCTCCATTTTGAAATGAGAGTATTTACTCTGTACCATTGTACATTGGGAGTATTTAACTTGTTTTTGTATAGGAGCCCACAGCTAAGGGTTTGCCTTGAGTCTCAGAGAAGACTTTAGATACGGACTTTTCAGCAGTGCTGAAACTGTTAAAACTTTGGCGACTCTTAGAAATGAACTAAATGCATTTTGTGTAATGAGATGGACCTGAGTCTTTTAGGGTTGTGGCTTATACCTCAAATGTCCCCCAAAATGTTCAGAGGTAGGATTTTTAGAAGGTGATTGGGTCACGGGGGTGCTAGACTTAATAATGGATTAATCTAGTTTAATCTAGTAATAAATTCATGGCTGAATGTGCCCATAGGAAGTGGGGCCTGTTTGGAGGAGTTAGATCACTGAAGGCATGACCTGGAAGGGGGTATTCTTTCCCCTAACCCCCTCCTGTCTCTGCTTCTGACTACCAAGAGGTGAGCAGCTTTCTCCTACCAAGGGCCCCTGCGATGACCTTGCTGCCTTGGAGCTACCCAACCATGGACTGAAACCTCTGGAATTGTGAGCCAAAATTAAACCTTTCCTCCTTTAGATTACTACTCTATTTTGTCCCAGTGCCAGGAAAGCTGACTGATACATCAGTAAAATTGCAGTCACTTAAACTGAGTCCAGCTGGATAATTCCATCTGCCTACCTACCTGTCTGTCTGTCTGTCTCTATTAAAAAAGATACTTGAGTATACAAATAATAACTTCAGGCAATTACTTAAGTGCACCAGAGATCCAGATCATTCTTTTTTTTTTAAAGATCATTCTTTAGTTCGTGATTCATTCATGTATTCATTCAGTCATTCTACAGATATTCATTTTTCACCTGTTATGGCCTAGATAGAATGCCAAGCACTGGGAATATAACTGTGAGTAAGTAGACATGTTCCCTGCCCTTATGCTATTTGTATTATTGGAGGAAAGACAGGCAACTAACAGACACACAAATAATACAACTTGAGGTTAGGGAATCAATGCAGAGGCAGCAATGATGAGGGAGGAAGGCTGCTCCGGAAAGAGCGGTCAGAGGGGCTTGGCGCAGTAAGTGGCCTTCAGCTAAACCCTGAAGGGTATAAGGGAGCTGGTTGTGCATGGAGCCCAGGGACCAGCACGGCAGGCAAATAAGGATGGCAGCATCTCGGGTTACTGAGAAACTGAGAAGACTGAGTAAAGCCCGAAAGGAAGGAGTTTGTATGAGATGAGTCTGTAGCACAGGGAGGCACTCAGTAGATCATTTCTAAATACAGTGCAGAGCCATCGAGAAGTTCCAGAGGGGAGTTGTGTTACCTCACTCCCATATTTCAAAGGCTGTTTCCATCAGCACAGCTCATTAGTGGGTGAGCAAGGACAAGCAGGGCCTCTTCCTAGACTAGCAGGCCACTTGAGATGATGAGCTCAAAGGGACTCATCCTCGGAACCAGGATCCAGAGCGGAACACCAGGACCCATCCCTACTACCTGAGCCTGCCCACAGCATGGTCTCTCCCTCACCGGCCAGGAGGGCCTGAGGCCCATGTTCAGTGCAGCCGAAGCCACGGCCCGACTCCAGGTGAGGACTGGGCCGCAGTCTGCAGTGGGGCTCAGCTGACAGCACATCTTGCTGGGGGAGATGGGCCTGCAGGGCCAGGAAGGGCCAGCCCAGTATTTGGGACGGAGAACTGCAACCTGCTCTAACCCACCTTGAGAGAGACTCCGTGCTGGCAGCCAACACACGCTCACATTTTCAGCACAGACCCACTTCTCTTGAGAAACTCTGATCGGGCCGGTCCTATAATTTCATTTCAGAGCCCTCCTGGATGATTATATTATCCAAATATGGGCATTATGGCAGAATGAATGGTTCAGTCATGAGGACAGAGCATCACATCTTCTCCATCTCAAAACGTGAAAAAAAAAAACCAGGAAGGGAATTAAGAGATGGGTGGTGGAGCGGGGAGGGAGGGATGAGGGAGAGGGTGAAAAAGGAATCAAAATGCTGTATGTACATGTGCCAACTTCCCACAAAGAATGTAAACATTATGCACTACACACATGTATAATAAACTAAAATAATAAAAACTCTTTACAATTAATATATCAAGAAGGAATAAGGGGGCTGGGGATTTAGCTCAGTGGTTAAAGTGCTCGCCTTGCAAGCACAAGGACCCGAGTTCGATCCCCAGCACCAAAAAAAAAAGAAGGAATAAGGTAACAAAGAAGTATCCAGGGGGAAAAAAGACTTAAGCATTCTTTACGTTTCTAGTTGAAGCAAAGGCGCACTGGCCAGTGTACTCAGTATTTGTAGTAGACTGGGCTCCCCAGAGTTTGTGTTGGTTTTCCTCAAATCCTCTGATACTCTTACAGGGTTCTGAGGCACTACAAACCCACATCTGAAGCTGTGTTTGCTGCAGCGTTATTGCTGCAGACAGTTGTCAAATCTTGTCTCCTTACTCTTACGTAGAACCTCATCTACTGGAGGATCTATAGGGCTTCCTCTTCTCCCCCTTTTTAAACTAGTAATGAGGACTTTTGGTCATCTATGTGCACGTGTTCCTTTTCACTGTGACTACCAGGAAGCCGAGGGACATACACCATGACCCTTCTAGTACCAGCGTATTACACATGCACACAGATGTCTCTTTCTGTGGCTGCTCCAGTGTCCTGAGTCGATTCAAAAGGTTCATGGAAATTTTATAAAAATGGCAGTGCATCCTTACCCACTTTATCCACCAGGTCTGGCACTGTGCAACTCTTAGCTCCCTGCCAAAGTCAAAGTGGCCATGCAAAGTGAACATTTTGAATCGATAGCCCATTAAGACAGCCAGGACAGTGCAAGTAAACACTCGTGGAAGGGAACTCCCAGAACTGCCTCAGAAAGTGTCAAGAACAATGAGATAAGTGTGTTCAAAGCAAGATGGAATTTTTTTGAGGGGATTCATGGCAATGTGTCTTTTACTCTAATAATTTTTTAATGTAAACATTCACCATAGTTTCAGATCACATCTCATATAAGTATGTATATCTACAACGGTACTTCAGTTCATGAATGTAATTTGTTCTACAATTTCGGAAAAGGTGGTCATGTTCATGTTCACGTGGGAAAGCTGGTCATGGTCGTGTTCGGCACCCAGTAGAGTTTGAAGCAAAAACAAAATTTTGCCAATTGCTTCTGTTTGCAAACAATTTGGTTTGCAAACAGAAGTGTTCAGGGACATATATATAATTTTCTACCTACATTTTATTTTTATTTATTTTTTTATCTTTCATTGTGAGACAGGGTCTCTCTAAGTTGCCCGGGCAGGACTTAAGGTTGTAAGCCTTCGGCCTCAGTCTCCTAAGTAAATGAGTGAGATTCCAGGCACGTGTCATCATACCCGGTGCTGTTTTTTAGTTACAATCCCATATTCCTGGTTTTGATTAACAGTCCTCACGTAGTTTTATTATTTTTTTATTGTGCTTTGAGGCATCTTAAAAATGCATAAATACATACTAGGCATTCATGCCTTCACTGTGAAACCTCATGGTAAGCTTCAGGGGCGACAGCTCCCAGTTAAGACCCCACAGGACCCTAGTGAGGAATCATGACAGCTGAGGCTT
The DNA here is from genome assembly GCA_004026905.1 of Hystrix cristata. Classification (NCBI taxonomy): domain Eukaryota; kingdom Metazoa; phylum Chordata; class Mammalia; order Rodentia; family Hystricidae; genus Hystrix; species Hystrix cristata. Next base: position 25,722 of record PVJO010010420.1, read on the forward strand.
CCTCACAGCGAGGGAGGTCTGACCTGTGAAATACGGTTTGGGGCAACAGGACTACAGTGTGGGTCGAGCAGAGGATGTAGGCGTCATCCTGGCAAGATAGAAGCATGTCTGGAGGGCAAGGGGCAGTTATATGTGTCATCATAGCATAAGACTTTGGAAGATGCATCATCCTCTGCAGTGAAAACATTCTGACCTGATCGAGGAGAACTTGGTCTCTGGAGCTAGAGAAGCTGGGTTGGAACCTCAGCTCTGTCCCTTGTCAGCTGTCTGTGCATTTTTGATAAATTTTGGACATCTTGGGGTCTCAGTTTCCTTTTTGTGGAATGAGGATGATGGTAGATATTGCCTAATGGTGTCAATCTGAGGACTAAATAGCTCAGGACATAGAGAGTGGTGACAGCAAAGATTGGTGCATACCAAACACTCAATACATGTTAACTGCTATTGCCGTTCGGTTGTCCCCTTGGTAGGCATTTAGCCCATGTTGTCTTGTCTCTCCCTCGCAGCTCTGTGAAGTGACTTTATTATCCCCTTTCACGAGGCTCAGAAAGCAAAGTGAGTTGCACAGATCCCAGCGTCAGGAAGCTTGGATTTCAGCACACAGCTGTCCGACTCCAAAGCCTGTACTGTGCTTGCCCCGATGCCCTTATCACACCCAACAAGATGGAGTAAATAGAGAATTTCTTACTAATGCACATCGCAGACCAGATAGAGGCAAGTTATGGCCATGATCATCCATTCAAAAATTATCAGAATGCTTTACTTTCTGTCAGTCACACAACAAACAGCGATAAGGCTGCTTCCAGGTTCTGCCCTCAAGTGGATTGTAAACTAATGAGAAAGATAAGCATAGTGAAATAGAGTATAGGGTAAGAAAACGGCACATCATGATACGTGCAGTGGCCATCAGAGAATAAAGAGAAAGGCTCTCTAATCCCACCCACTGGAGTCAGTCTGGGAGGAACAGGCCACTCAGAACACCGCCCGCGATCCTGTGGGCTCTTCATGAAAGAGGCCGTGTTTTACAATAAGGCAGCACAACAGTAATCCTGCCTTTTTAAGAATCTCCACCACCATACCAGTGTCACTTACCCCACCATGTTCCACCTCTAAACTCAGAGAAATGAAGCCAAGGGAGTCACCTGCACCCCCACTCCCACTGGTTTTCACTTTAAACCTTGATGCCCTCTAAGACCCTAAGTAGGAGTTTTACAGGACTGTTGTTAAGCAGCGATTACCAAAAACTAAATTATATGAAACAACATGAGATAAATTATATTGAAAACAAAAAGTAATCAATACTCCCAGTGCATCGCTTCCCCAGCCCTTCACTACTCTCTGTGCACTTGAGGCTCTTTACAGGGATCTTGTGAGGCCAGTGGAAACACTACTATCGGTGTGCTGTTGTGCTCAGCTTTCCAGCTCCACATTTAGCAACTCCATGTTGGTGGTAGTGTGGAGTCAGCTGTGCCGGGATTATTTGCAGCACAAAACAAGCAAAAGCTACAAAGCAGGGCTTATTTTCTCATAGCCCTTTTGTTAAACTTAAGCACACCACTGGCTCACCCTCCTGATCCTGCCTGACCTTGCCCTCGCCCTCCGTGGTCCTCTGCTGTGTTTAACCCTCACTTTACCGCTTTCTCCCATGAGCATCTGTTCCTACCATGCCACATCAGCTCCCCAATAGGTGTGTACCTTTATAGTCTCAATCCTCTTGCTTCTCTGATCAGATCCCTTCTACTTTCTTGCTTTCTCACCCAGAGATTCTTCCGGCCTGGAGCATCATCTGTAAAGTCCTGACACTTGATTTGCCAATCTATAAACTACCCTTGATTTAAAAACAAGTCTCTCATCAGTGAATTTATTGGGTTTGGAGGGGTTGCTTTGGCAACAGTTCTCAGCTGCTTCCATGGTGTGGGGTGCAGTGCTGAAGCCCAACATCAGGGGAAGGTCCTCTGGTCACCGAGAGATGGTGGGATTCCAGGCTTGCCAAGGCCCAGATCTCTGCCTTAGCTCTCCGCAGTTACCAAGGTACTCTCCAGTGCCCATCACTTTTTAAAATGTCTTCCCTGTATCCTTTAATTGGATCGCAGTGCACTAAACATTTGAAAAGAATTCAAGCACAAGCTGCCAAGCGCCCTCTTAATGAACATTCTGTGTGTTGCTGTTTGCCAAGAAAGTCCTTCACTGGATAGAAATCAAGAGGTTCGAACGAAGAAATAAAAATACACTTTTTCTCTTTCTCCTCACATACAGCTGCCTCTTTCTCCAAGTCATAGCTCTGTTTCTTGTGTACAGACTGTTTTCTCCACATCAAATAGGTTAATTAAATGGTTCTGTACAGATATGTTTCATTTCATGCCTTTACCTTCTATCATTTATTAAAGAGTATAGATCCTTCTAGATTCCATTATAGCTAAATTTCCACAAATCTTTTTCCTTAAATGCACAGATGGCGTACGTTCTGTCCATAAAATCCATATTGGTTCACATGCACAGCATCATGGTATGCAGCATGGAGCGTGGAAGGAAATGGTCCCCTGTATGTCACAATTTACATATTGTCACACAGTCAGGCTAGAGAGAAAGCAACACAGACGCCCAGGCTCTGCCTTCACTACAGGACAAAGCTGAGCTCCGGAGAGGCTGACATCCTAAAATCACACAGAGAGATTCTTAGAAAGTAAATTTTAATACAAAATAATACCTTTAGTGTGGGACCGTTTATATATAGCCTTTTGCTTTCCTAAAATTTTGCACTGAATGCTGCAAGTGTCTTCCATTATTGCCCGTGTCTTGTGGAATAATAGCACACATTCACTCTTGATTCTGCACTCGCCTGTGAATGCTATAACCATAAGGGCCCATGTTAATTACTCATTACTTCCCCAGCAGCTCACACGGAGTATAAAATAGCTGCTCCATGCACTCAGAGGCCTAATAAACACCTAGTAACGGGCGATGAATGTGGAGATGGCTGTATGTCTGCTTTTCAGAAAAAGATAGGGGGAAATGGAGTTAGAGATTCACAAAATTTGTCGATAGAAATATTTCTATCTCTTTGCTAATGAAAAAGGAAGAGTGAGAATTGCAATCACAGATGCAGCTTATGGTTTGATTTTACATGGGAGTAGAGTCTTGGATTCCAGAATTAGTCTATCTGGGTTTGCAGTAAAGCACATGTATATTTAAGATTGTTTTATCTTCTTGATGAAATGCCTTTCCAAAATTATTGTTGAGAGGCCTTTTGTCTTTGCCAGTACTACTTGTGTTGAAGTCTGCTTTATCAGATATTAATACAGCCACACCAAGGTTCTTATGTTTAGTATTTGCTTGTATGGCTTTCCTTCAATCTTTCCCTTTCAGCTTTTCTGTGTATTTATATTGAAAGTGCACATTTTGTAAGTGACATATATGTAGTTTGGCTTTGTCTCAATAGCCAGTAATCTTTCCTTTTTTACATCCTACTTACATTTAATGTAATTAAGACAGAGTCAGATTAAAATCAGTATTCTTGCTGTTTGCTTTGTACTGTTCTCTCTGTTCTGTGTTGCTCTATTTCTTCTAGTCTGGCTTCTTTTTTATTATCCCAGTACTATTTACTAGTATTTCGTTTTACTCCTTTATTGACTCTGCCTATGCTTTTTTGTGTGAATTCATAGAGCTTGCTACATAAATTACTTACAAATCATGACTTCTCACAGTCTTCTTCAAATACTATCATACTATTCACACTATTTTATGAACAATGTAGAACTCTGCGACCGAATTTTTCTATACACTCTCCTTGCTTTCTATGCTATATTGTTATCTATTTTACTTATACGGATGTTCTAGGCTTTATAATATGTTCTTGTTATTTTTACTTTCCGACGCCAGTAGTCCTTTAAGGCAGTATGTATGTGGATCTTTCTAGTATGTTTTCTATCTTGTGTCATCTCCCTTTGGTCTGAAATTTTTCCTTTAGCATTTCTTGCATAGGTTGAGCATCCTTAATTTGAAATCTGAAATGCTCCAAAATTTAAAATGTTTTGAGTATCATGCAGGTACACAAAGTTACAGATTTTGAAGAATTTGAGAGTTCAGATTTCCCAACTAGAGAGACTCAACTGCTTAAGCCCATGCAAATATTTCACAACATGAAAACATTTCTGGTCCCAAGAATTAGATTAGGGATATTCAACTTGTAATGTGATTCTGCTGACGAGAAGTCTCCATTGTTATTTATCTGGAAGTATATTTATTTTGCCTTCATTTTTGAAAAATAATTGCTCAAATGGAGAAATTTAGATTGATGGCCTTTCTTGTCCTCCGCTCCCCCATGATTCTTTGGCAAAGTCTGCTGTCAGTATTATGTGTGTCATTTACATGATATGAGTGTTCTTCCTGCACTTTTAAGATGCGCTCTTCATCTTGTTTCAGGGAATTAGCAGGATGTGCCTCTGGGCAATTTTCTTTTTATTTATTCTACTTGGGATGCACCAAACTTCATAGACCAATGGCATGCCTTTCAAAAAATCAAATTTAGAAAATATTTTAGCTAGTATTTCTAAAAATATTTGTCTCCGTCCCCATCTCCTCCCCTCCTCATTCTGAGGTTACAATTGCACAAGTACAAGTGACTGGTTGATATTGTCCCTTAGGTCACTGAGGATCTGTTAATTTTTTCCCAAACATTTTTATCTCTGTTTCTACTGACTTTTCTCCAGGTTCATTATGTCACCTTACTATTAATCTCATTGAGTTTTATATTTTTCAGATTCCGGATTCACTTTTGCTTCTGTTTTACAGCTCTCAAATCTCTCCTAAAATTACCCATATCTTCTCCCGTTGCGTCCAGCCTTTTTGGTAGATTAAAAAATTCATAGTAATTTTTAAAGTTCTTGTCTGAGATTTTTCTACTTCTTTGTCATCTATATCCCAATTTGCTTGATTTTTCTCGACTATGGATCCAATTCTACTTCTTTGAATGTTTTGTAATTCTCTGTTGTATGAGCAACATTGCCTACACCAAAATCATGGTGTGAGAGAACTAGGCAATAGAAAAGTTATTATTTGTGTGTCGGGTCCTCCGGGTTTCTGCCTGACAGGATTGTCAAAAGTCTGCAAAGGCCATTCTTCTCCGACCGCATCCTAAATCACTCTATGTAGTAAAGCATCATTTTTGTTATTAATCTTCATATTCTTTCCCTACTCTTCAGGAACCAGCACAGTGATCAGTGCAAATTAATGTTTGTTAAAATTCAACTCAAATCTTAAAATAGATATATACAAGTTTCTGTGAGTATTTGGACATTCATGTATATAGTGGGAGGCAGAGTGAGTCAATAGAAAAAGTTCTAACCTAAAAAGCTTGACTTAAAACTGGCTGAAAAACTTAATAACTCTACCATCTTGGGTGAGTGATTAGACTACAGAAACTTCAGTTTTCTTCTATTTTGTATGAATTAGGAGCAAAAATGTATATTGCATACTTACCACAGTGCACGGAGCATAAAAGATGATTTTTAAAATGTTAGGTTGGGTCTAATATGACTTAAGAAAAAGTTAGTAAGATTTAAACTAACGTGATATGTTTATATCTACCAGAAATCAGTCCAGTCGTCAGGACGGACTACGTAGGAGTTGAGAGTCCAATACTGGGTGAGGAATTCTTCTGTGACAGGTGCAGCTCTGATGAAGATCAAGGATTAGGTAACAGATAGCAGGAGCATAAGTAAGGCGGAACTGTACAGAGACTAAGGAGTAGAGTCTTGCATAAAGATTTGACTTCTCAGGTGTAGTGGAAAGAGCGCTGGATTTGGATGTAGGAGACAGAGCACCTTTATGTCTTACTTTTCTTATTTAGAATATTGGAATACTAATATTACTCATAAACTCGGGAAGAGTGTTAGATGGGATCCTGCTTGTAAAGACCATAGCTTGAGAGTGGCATGCGTATTTATTTTGCGTTACATCAAAATATGGTCACTGTAATTAGCAATTATCATTTACTTAACCTCCCTCAAAAGATGATAATATCTACTGTTAAGACTGGTAAGAAGAAACGTTAAATATGTTTGAGGAGACACCTGTGATCTGCAAAGCACCACATTAGTTTAGGGGTATTGTTTCTAGTTAGGTAAATGTGTGAATGTTCACAAGTGCTATCACAGATTTTGGAAGTCAAGCTTTAATGGCACAAATTTTACCTTTCTTAGTGGTTACTGCATCTATAATAGTAAACTTTCTGAGAAGCAAGGGAAATTCAGCTGTAGGCTTTCTGCCTACCTGGGTTCCCTCAGAGTTCTACTAGTACAAACTTGATGCTTAATTGGGTGCAGGGGTTAAATCAAAACAAATTTGAAGATCCATAGACTTTGTTGGATAGATTCTGGGGCTCTCAAGACCTGGTTTTCTGCTGGGAAGTCCAATCTGATAGCATTCTTTAGCACATCCTTCTCAAGTGCTCCAGTCTTCAATTTTGGAAATTTTTCCAAAATCTTAGAAATTAAACAGATCTCCTACATAGTTTTTACAAATTTTCTGCTTCCTTGGTGCTCTGTATTTCCATGTCTTGGTTTACTGTCCCCATTTTGCAGTATTCATATTCCCACATGTAAGATTGTGTTTTTAAGAGGCAAGTTTCTTAAGTAATCCTTGACTGTTTGGGATAAAGATAATTCTAGCATTTTACTTGGTTGATCCTTTGGCTGCATGTAGACTTTAGGTTGAAAATCATTTTCTCTAAGTAGTGCTTCATTGATTCTAGCTGTTCATGTGGCGCAGGCTATTCTCTTCCTGTGTCATTGGTGAGAGAGAAGTTTTTATCTGGGTGGTGGGCTGGCTTTTTAAAAAAATCTCCGTCAGTCTCTAGCTCCAACTTTTTATTCCTATCATGAAATTTGACAGTGCTCTGAAGTTTCTCCCCATGGCCCAAGTTATTGTATTGGATACTCACTAGACACTTTTAACTTGGAACATCATACAGTACCTTTAACTCGTGGAAAGGTTGTAAAAAATTTGGGGGGAAAATTTCCCACCTCTGTTTTCTTTTTCCATCTCTTTCTTTCCATATTCTTCCACTGGGAACTCCTTTGAATCAGATCGTTTTTAGCTCCTGAGTGGATGCTCTAATTTCTAATCTTTTCCCTCCTGTTGCCATTCCTTTACCCTTTGGTTTTTCTTCCTATCATGATAATTTCTAAATTTCTCTCTTTTATCCTTTTAATAATTTTTTAAAATGTTCAATAATCATACTTTTTCATTTTATATAAGCTTTTTTTTATCTAGTAGTTTCTTTCTTGTAGTATCGTCTTATCCATGCATATGATAAGAGTTCTTTTCCAATCATTATTTTTGTGTGTTCCCTACAAGATCTTTGCTTTCTCTGAGTATTTTTTCTGTTTATTATGGATTGAGAATTTCTTGTTGGAGGCTTTCATTCATGCCTAGTACTCACTGGCTGGTGTTCACATATAATGGTGAGAGAATTAAAAGCTGATTTAAAAGTATATGTGTTCAATTGGGGTGGGAAGGGAAGGAAGCTTATGAACAAATAGACTGCATTTTTGCAAGCCCACTTTTTCAGTAGAAGTAATAGACTGTTCTCTCTCCTCTCATCTACTGATGTATATTGATGGTTATTTTCTTTGTAATGAATCTGTTTCTCCACAAAAGAATCCTCAATCTTTTGCTTAGAAAAAGACAGTCATCCATTTTGAAGAATTTTGGTAACAGACAGGGCATGGTAGTGAGATGGGGGGGGTCGTTCTAACATTTTTAGATCCGGATTTTACTTAGTTTCCCTGAGATGCTGGGCTTCTTCTGCTGTACATAGTACCTGATGCCCCTGTGTTTTGAGCTTCTAAGGTATAACTGTAAATAGCTTTGTCAGTGAAGGAATGAGAGAGTGTTTCTTGCCTGACTACCCAGGAAGGGAAGGGATCTGGGCATCTCCTCCTCCATATACGGCCTGATTTAACCCAACCGCTTTCCAGCCTGGAGCTTCATCTGTGCCCTGTTCGGATCTGGTATTTGCCCTTTTGTAGGATGCACCCAGATGAACGGGTTCTATTGTCTTTGGCATTTTCTCTGTAGGCCATCAGAATCCAGTTTCTGGCCTGTGAGCCTGTTTCTTATCCATCTTCCAAAAGCTTGATGACGTTCCTTTCCGCTGTTCCCTCCTCGCCTGGTGTCTCTTCAGTGTGCGTTGGTTTCTCTGTGTGTACTGTGGATGCCACTTTGGGCTGGTACATTTGGAGGGAATGAAGATAAATGCTCCCATAATTGGTCCATTGAGTTTACGTGAAAGCCTCTACAAGAATAGATTTCTCAAAAGAAGTCCTGACCTCTGTGCCAGCCCCTACTCCAAATCCTCCAGAGCCTGCTCATTTATTTTGGCATTAGATGAGGGTAGACTGAAAGACTTCCCCATCAGCTCACTGCCCACATCGCAAGGCTCATCACCAGTCGCCTGCCTGTCTCTTCTGTAGCTGCCTCTCTGCTGTGAGCTTGCCATGCTCTCATCGGTGTGGTCAAGGCCAAGGTGCCTCGTTCCTAAAATTGACTTACATTCTCCCAGTCACTGCTCACGTACCAGAACTGGGCAGGTCCCTTCCCTCCCTGGACGTTTCGAGAACCTGGAAACTCAGAGGATGTTGTGAACGTGCTCTGTATTCTGTGGGTTTGAGAAGCAGAGGAGGCTCACAGAGAGACAGACAGACAGACATTCCCGGCGGCTGTCCGCAGCCTGACGCTGGTGCGCTCCAGTGGCCTGTCTCTGTGCCTGCACTTGAGTTCTGGGCTCTAAGTATCCATGTAATAAATTTCTGACCCAGAATGCTCTACGGCGCAGAGTAGCCTCACTCCTCGCGCTCACCGATCATCCCCGTGTCTTTCCTGCCTCAGTGTCCTTCTGTTCTCTTTCTCCTTGCTGGATGACTCCTGTGCGTATGTCAGCACTCAGCTCCAGGGCCCACCTTACCATAATTTCCCTCATCCTCCATACTCCTTTTCTAAGTGTCTTTCCATCATGGATAAATTGACAAAATTTGCCAAGTTGTTGACCTGCTTGTCTGTCTTGTTAACTCCTTATTTAGACAAGCTATAGTTGGTTTCCTCAGTCTATGAAAAAAAGAAAAGGAAAACCTAAGTTCATCAAGGGAACATACAGCCTGCTTCCAACTAATAGCAGTATAATAGCTAGTAAACGTTTCCCTAATAATATCTTTAATCTCATTCTTTCATATATAAAAATTAGCCCTACAACTGATTTTAGTGCAATTGTCCCTTCTCGTTTCTAATATTGTAATAAAATTTAAGACCATCACCTGTCCAAAAAAAAGTAATCTCAGATTTTTCTGAAATAAAGTAATGATATACATTTAGAGAAGATACATCTTCGCCCTCGAGTCGAGGATGTTAACATGTTCTCTAGCAGTTCAAGAACCATCTCAGGATGGAAACAGGTATGTTACTGGTGCTTACCTGGGGAATAAGAGAGCAGAAATATTCCTCATACATATGCATTAAAGATAGTCTGGTGCTTGAAGTCACGAGAAGGGCAGGTGGAGGAAGAAGTCAACCCTCCCTGGGAGCCGCTGTGCTCCAGCCTCCAGGCCAAGCGTTCCCACACACAGCACTTCCGGTCTCCCACAGGTCACCTGGACAGGTAGCATAACACAGATAGTGCGTTTCCTGCAGAGACGCTAAGACTCAAAGAGGAAACACAACTCGCCAAAATCACACAGCTCGTTAGAATCGGAATTTACCTTAATGCTGTGTCGTGCTTTTAGGGACTGATCTTTCCAACTCTTGTGTCTTTGTAAAATCTTCTCAAAGGAGTTACAACTGGGTGACAGGAATCTGAGGTACTCGTTGTCTTCTCATAGTTTTCTATATTTTCTCAGTTTGCTGTAGTTAGCATATATTAATTTTATAATAAAATTACTTTAAAAAAAAACAATTCCCTTAGATCAGTAGGAGTGCCAGGGGATTATATTTCTTTGAACAGCTAAGTGTTAATTATAAGGATCCTTATTTTTTATTAATGTGCAATAGTAGATAGGATTCAGGCAATTTTCCCAGATCTTCACTATTAGTTATCAAACAAGCCTCCTAGATAACTTATTTCTTTGCACACGTGTCTGTTCTCCCTTGCTTCCAATTTCAGGCTTTCAAAGCCCTCCAGGGGTTTTGATGTGGGGTAACCTGCCACATTTCGGAGGATCTTCATCCCTGTGAGCTACAGTTTCCTCATCAGCAAATCTGGGTCAGTCCCCTGCAGGGCTGTGGAGAGGGAAAGCAGCAACTGCAGGTCCTGATTGCGGGGTAGGGACTCCACACAGGGCAGAGCAGAGGGTGGGAGGGGCAGTGCAGCCCTGAACTCGGGACACGTGTGGCACCTGCTGGCCTGCATGCTGCGCTCCGCTCTGCCACTCGCTGTGTGACTCTGAGCAAATCCCTTCAGCACCCGTGTGCCTCTGCTCCCCTCATCTGTAAAGTGGAGACAAGTGTTTACTAAGTTGATGTAGGGAGTAAAGGAATGAATGAAGACAAAGTGCTCAGAGCAGTGGTGCCTCGTTTGCTAGAACTAGAATTAGTAGTATCAGGAGTCATTATTGTGGCCTATTACAGAAAGAACTATGGTAAGAACTTCAGAATCAGTTGTTCACTCTACAGGCAGGCTCCTTTCTGTCCACTGTGGAGATGGTGGGGACAGAGCTTACTTTGCGGCGAGAATGATGATACTAAATGATTCGGATGCTTAGGCACTTGTCAGAAACAGAATGAACATCTACCCAAAACATGGTTCCGGTGTTGAAGCTGACAGCACACCCCCAACAGTCCATGAGCAGCCTTCCTACTCGCACCCGAAGGCTTTTGGAGACAGCACTGCTTCCCATCCAGCCTCAGAGTGGCCCAAGACCAGCCTGGAGACCTACTGGGGAGGTAGGGGAGCGATGGGGTGAGCACTCTGGGCAGGCAGGGGCTCTGCAGGACAAACCTCTCCCAGATGCCACGGAAGAGCGGCCCACACTTTCTTTTTAGTTTCCCCGGATGTGAGGCAAAGGAACATTGTGGCTTAACTGCAGTCACCAGTCAAACATAAAAGAGCAGAGCCAGACTCCATATCACACAGACAATTTTAGAGAGCTTCAAGTTCTATTTTTAACACACAGAATAACATGGCACGCGGTGTCTTAGAGCCTGCCGAGGAGGTGATGGGCGGGTGGCTCTAGTTTGGCTGGTATGGCCAGAGGAGGTGTCTCTGAGGAGACAGCGTCTGAGACCTGAGCAGTGAGATCAAAACTCCCCATTCAGCAGGGAGCATGTGCAGATGCTATCAGGCTAGCAAGGTGAAAGAGAGCTTGGAGATTCAGACAGGAAAGAGATGGACCCTGTAAGAAAGTGGCATGAGATGGTGAGTATTGCAAAAGGGTGAACTTGATGCTGCTGCTGCTGCTGCTGATAGAGAGGGGAGGATTCAGATCGCCACATTCAAATGTAGGAAGAGAAATCCGGTTCGGTTCGGCTCCAGTGGGAGTCACATGATACACAGTCCAGATTCTTACGCTCTACGTGAGAAAGGCCTCTTGGACTGTGAAAGCTGGACTGGCGCTGTGGTGTGACAGCCCAGGCCTGTGACACTAGCTGAGCGGATTTCAGCGGAGGGCTGGGGGAACCAGGCCCAGGGCCTAGAAGGCTTTAACGCGCTCTCCGTTCTCAGAATCTGCGCTTTCGGGAGACAGGCCAGCAGAGAGGTGGGTAGCAGGCTTCAGAGAAGATGCGGACTTCAGGGCTTCTGTTTAAACACTGGCGATTGAAGCCCAGTCCTAGTTAGTGGCTTATTTGCATGTCAAATTAGGTTCAAAGAAATTTGCTTCAGTAACCTGGAGGAAACAGTAGGGTCTAAAACACTCAAACTGAAGTTAATGAGATGATGTTGGCCTATCACACACACCTCTCACCTTCTCTTTCCCCTTTCAGTTCCCTTTTTTGTAGGCACACAGACTGATTCCTGCTGTGGGGAGTCACCATACTTAGCCAGAGACCCACATAGTTGTGACAACACCTTTGCTCTCTGGCAGGGGAAACAGGCAGGAAAGATAAAAAGGGATCCTGAATGCAAACTGCGAAGTACAACAAATAAATATACAAAGGTACAAGTCAATAAAATAAGCAAACAAACAAGCAGATAGGTAAATGGTTTTTACTGTATGCCTGCCCCTCTGCTAGGAACTTTGAAAGTAAAGATTAATTTTGACTGGCTAGAGAAATCAGAGAAACGATTTATGATACCTGTACTTACTCCCTCACTACCATCGCCACCTTCCCTATGCTTGACCAGAGCTCTGACCTCCTGGAGCAAAACATATTTCTCATTCATCTTGTTAGCACTGAGGCCTGACACTTAGTAGGGGTCTCAATCATCATTCCCAAGTAGATGGGTGAATAAGTAAGTGAGCAGCACTGGAGCTGGACTGAGTTGGGCCAGGTGCCAGGGAAAGCAGTCCAGGAAAAGCTACTCGGGGAGTGTCTTAGTTACTTTTCTCTAGTTGCTGAGACAAATACCCAACACCCAAAGTTAAGGGAAGAAAGATTCATTTAGCTCACAGTTCGTTGAGGTTTCAGTCCACAATTGGCTGGATCCAAGGCAGGGTGGCCCGGCAGACAGGCAGAGAGCAGCGAGGTAAACAGGGGCCTAAACAGCTTCTTTCTGCCCCTTATGTCTTATCTGGGCTGCTAGGATTAGGACGGTGCCAAACCAATCAGTGGACTGATTTAGTGATCACACGCCCTTAATCCCAGCATCACACACTCTAGCTTCAGCTGCCTCCTATGACTGTGTGAGGCTTTGGGGGGACATCTAGGAACAAATCATAACAGTGAGCCAGCCTCAGAGGTGGGGAGGTAGAAGTGGGCCTTGCTAGCTGCCCCCTCAGTCAGGGTGCATTTAGCAAGCTAGCTGCAGACAGGAATGACAGTGGGAGGGAGGGCCCGATGGGGGAGACCAGGAAATTACGAGAGGAGTTGAGCTTGGTTCATAGCAGGCTGGCATCCCTTAGAAGTTTTTGAACAATTGGATGACAAGATCAGTATGATAGGGCTTTGTTGTTCTCTACTTATCATTGGATAAGCACAAGTTGTCATCAGCGATTACACAGACATCAAGAGAGAGATCAAGTTTTAAAGAAAATTGAGGTGGCAGTTAACTTGTGGAGGTGTGACTACACAATTGGGTACTTGGAAATTTGGAAACTCAAGTCAGCCTCCAACCTTGTGTCTCCAAAACATTTTCTGCATAATCTTCTTCTCTCTCCTTTTCCTGACTTCCATGCCCTAGCTTCCTCCTTTTGAGACTCTCGAGTATTGCTGTGTACATTTTAAACTGTCCTCTGGTTAAAATCTCACATACCACGTCTGGGGAGACATCTTGCTCCTCACCACCAGTATCCTGCCTACAGTGTCTCCACTCGAAACGCAGGCGCCCCACCTGCTCCGGCCTGCATCAGAGCAGATGGCGACATTTTAGTAAGTGTGGATTTTCCCCACCTCACATTAAAGACAGAGTCTCTATCAGTGGACTATGTAATAGATGCGCCTCTGATCCCTGGCATCCAGTCTCAGGATCTGGCATGCAGCAGTCAGAGGATCCGCCCTGGGTTGATGGACAATTACGGGAAGGTAGGAGGGGAGGGAAAGAGCGAGAACTGTACTTTCTGGTAGAAAAACTATTACACAAAAGCCAGGCTCACCATTTCAGTTCATATGAAGACCTGCAGGACACCTCGCCAGTACCATGAAGGCAGAGCCGTGCCCATCCTATCATTTCAGCATTCAGGTACTTAGCCAAGGCCTGGCACAAGAAAGATGACCCATGAGTATTTGTCGAAGGAACTATGAGTTGTACCAGGTTGCGTCTTTCATGTGTACCTATCTGGAATGGCGGCCCGGGACAGACCTTGTCAGCAGCCATCTGGCCGGGACCCGGTTCTTCTGGCCTTCCAGAAGTTGGCCACTGAGATGACTTGCAGGATCCATCTGGTACCAGGCCTTGCTCCAGGTAGTGTGTGTTGCTCTGAGGCTTGAATACCAACTCTCTTACTGGCTCTAAGGAAATGCAGAGGAAAGCCATGAGGATGGTAAGCTAGTAATGCTCACCTCTCTCTGTAAAGAAATCAAATTATTCCAGCATCACTGGCCTACACTCTCTTGCCCTTTTAATATTTCTGGGAAAGTCTCTGCTGCCTCTTTTAACCAGTGTCTGGATGACTGAATATATTACTACGGAGCTTGATTTTTCACCAAGGACTGATAAGAAGACTAAGATTTTGTTTTTTTTTCTTGGTCTCTGTTTTTGTTTTGCTTTGTTTTCTCTTTTTCTTTTGTTATTTCCCTTCCCAGAATAATCTCAGAATGGATGAGTGGTTTTCTAGGTGCCTGAAGGGAGCTATGCTTTGGTTTAAGTCCTTCCATGGGAAAATTTGACAGCATTGTGCTTCAAGGTAACTGATGGAAACTAGATAATGGTAACAGAAGCACATAATCACAGATCACTTATCATGTGTCAGGTATTATTTTAAATACTCTGTACATAACTCAATTCTTAGAACATCCCTCTGGGAAAGATAATCATCATAACTATTTTGCAAACGAGGATACTGGGGCAGAGACAGTTAGGGCCTTTGCCCAAGGCGCAAAGGTCATGAGGATTAAGCTAGCAACTGGCCCGGACAGTCTGGGTCCAGCAAACCCCTCCTCCCCAGTGTTCAGCATTGCTAGCCGTTTCACGTTTCACGTGGCTTTTGTTTCTCAGCTGCTGCCCCTCAGGGGCTTATCTTCATGCTGGTCTGCTTAGCCTGCTGATGCCCCAGATGCTTGGGTGTTAGAATCATTGACGTATTTCATGCGTGTTTATTGAATACTAGCTGTGCGCCAGTCACAGGCTTAAGCTGTAGATATACATCAGTGAACAAAAGACAAAGTCAACACTGATTCTCTGAACCTTATATTCCAGTTTAGGAAGAAAGATAATAAACAAAAACAACATCAAAAGTAAAGGCAACATCATTCATCACCCAAGAAATGCAAATTAAAAGCACAATGAGACCTCACCTCACATCTTTAAGAATGGCTACTATCAAAGAGACAAGAGATGGGAAATGTTGGTAAGGATATGGAGAGAAGGAAGCTCTTGTACACTGTTGTGGGAATTTAAACCACTACTGCCACTGTGGAAAAGGAGCCTGGAGATTCCTCAAAGGATTAAAAATAGAACTACCATATGATCCAGGAATTCCACTACTGGGTATATATCTGAAGGAAATGAAATCATTATATGGAAGAGATGTCTGTGCTCTCCTGTTCACTGTGGCATCATGCCAGTGTGGAATCGTCTCTCCATCAATAAGAAACTGTGGTCCATGTGCACACTGGGATACTCTGCAGCCTTAGAATAAAAGGAAATCCTGCCATTTGGGGCAACACAGATGCTCCTGGACATGGCACAGAAAGATAAATACTACGTGATCTCACCTATTTATAGACTCTTTAAAGGGTCAAAATTATAGGAGCAGGGGATACAACATTGGTCATCAGGGCTTGGAGAGGGAGAGAGTCAAGGAGATGTTGGTCCCCAAACACAATTTCACTTAAACAGGACCAATAAGACCAATAGTTAATAACAATGATTGTACACTTGTTGTATACATTATACGAATGCTAGATTGGTAAGTGAGTAATGAGAGTAGGTGTTGCTTTTTCTCTCCACAAATTAAATATGTGAGGCAATTCATGTTTTAATTAGCTTAACCATCCATTCCATCATATATACAGATTTGAAAACAAAATGTTGTAAAGGAAAAATAAACATAATTTTATTTATCAACTTATAAATAATAAACCTTTTAAAGCAACCAGATCCATATTAGGTCAGATACTAATACATCCTTTGGAGGAAAAGCAAGAAAAGAAGAAGGGAGGGAGGGATGGGGAGGCAGGTGGGCGGGGCATGGAGGGAGGCGGAGTGGGGCGGGAGAGCAGGTCTGAGAGAAGAGCCGGGCAGGCCAAGGGAAGCAGCAAGGGTTGTTCTAGGACAGGGCCACCAGCAGGTCCGGCAACCCAGCGGGAGTTAGGGAGAGCTTCCTGGATGATGCAGTTTTTTTAAATAAGCAGGAGATTTGCATTCAGACGAACTAGTACTTTGAGCCGTGCCATTGTAACAAGTTACATTCACCTTCAAGCTTCAGATTTTCCCCCTGCAGAATGGGAATATCAATTTCCTGTCGGGAGCAAATGAGGAAGTATAATAAGCCTGGCACAGGTGTGGAAGGCAGAGCCCGGGTCTGTGCTGGCTTTGCAGGTGTTCGCAGACAGTCCCCAGAGACAGCATCATGGAAATGGGTCATGGCCCAGCGGGCAGAAGCCTGCAGGCTCCATTGTCTCCTGACGCCTGTCTAAGTGCCCTGCCCCCGGACCTCCACCGGGCATCTCCTTTACCTTCTCATTTGCTTTCAGCAGTCTGTGGAAAAAGCTGGGGTCCGGGCGATGCTTCCAGGAAGACGATGCCACTGGCTGCCAAACAAGGAGCGACTGAGCTCTTGCAAACAAACGAAGCAAAAACAGTTTCCAAGATGTAGGCCTTTTGTTTGCGTGAGCAGGGACATGAGCAAACGCCGGCCTGTTTCAGTTTGAAATAGCTTCTGGAGCAATTGGTGGCACCACCTTTCCTAATTACATAATGTCTGTCTTCTTTGGCAGTGACCTTGGCATTGTCTTTGGTGTGAAAAACATCAAGTCTGGGACTCCACCAACTTAGCCTAGTTAGAGCTTTCATGTACCTACTTCTTAGAGCCATCCAACCTAATTTCTTTGCTTTGTTATTTTCCTTTCTGGGTAAAAATATTTATTAATAGGTTCATAAAGTGTTCAGACAAACTCATGGTTGACAAATTTATTTGTTCTACAACATTTCTTAAGCACCAATTCTGTGCCTGGGGGGATCTAGGCACTGGGGAGGCACCAAGTTGTACAAAACCCCCTCTGCCCTCAGGAAGCTGGCACAGGCAGATATGGGTGAGGTACAGCTCAGGCCTAAAGTGTCTGAGTTTCGGATTTGACGCCCAGCTTCCATTTTATTTGGTGACACTGGGCATGTTAAATTCCTCAGGGCTTAGTTTTATCCTCTGTAAAATAGAAGACAGAATCCCTATCTCCTGGTATGATTGGGGAGGTTGCATTAGACTGTCTTTTAAATGCTTGATATTGCAGGTGACAGAGTAAGTGCTGAAAAAAATCCGTGGTTTTATTATTATTATTATTATTATTATTATTATTATTATTATTATTATTATTATTTTTAGCACTTTATAGAGATGAGAGCAAAAAGCCACGAGTTGCCAATTCTGGGGTATGACAACACAAAGGAGCTGCGATGTGGGGGGACTCAGATGTCAA
Source organism: Hystrix cristata (assembly GCA_004026905.1). NCBI lineage: Eukaryota > Metazoa > Chordata > Mammalia > Rodentia > Hystricidae > Hystrix > Hystrix cristata. Next base: position 43,161 of record PVJO010010420.1, read on the forward strand.
GTGAGGCTTTCTCAAATGGTCAGCGAGGGAGGCTTTCCAGGTACATGGAAAGTGGATAGAGGGATGGAGATTGGAGTGTGCTCTTTGTTCGTTCAGTAAACTTTTATTGAGCTTCTACCATGTACTCGCTATTGTACTAAGTATTAGGGGCGGTCTTGCTCTCCTGTAATTTAAATTCCCTAGGGGAAGACTGACCATAAACTAGAAAAAACAATAAACGAGGAAAAGTTGCAATTATGTCTAGGAATGAAACCTGAGTGACGCAAAGTACAGTAACCGAGCGCCTCGGGGTGACAGATACCTTGTGAGGCAGGGAGCCTCTCTGAAGAAGTGGAGAAACTGAGCCCTGAGAGATGGAGTGAGGCCGACGTGAGAGCGCGAGGAGAGCGAGGGGCAGCCTGGAGGCCCGCAGGTAGGCAGTGGCTCGCACGGCTTTCTCAGCAGAGAGCTGGTCCACGTAGGCGTGGCGCTGCGGGTCGAAAGAGAAAGTGGCATTGTCATGCCAGGGGGTGGGCAGAAATTTTGTGTGTTTTTCTTTGTGTTGCTTCTTGTAGACAAGTGGAAGCAATGGGAAGGGTCCCAAGCATGGAAGGAGACTCGTCGGATTTGTTCGTCCGCCGGGCTCTGGCTGCCGCATTGCTACAGGGTCTAGAGTAGGAGCAGAAACCAGTCAGTGACTGGTAATCGCCCAGGCGAGAGGTGGTCTTTGTATCGCTTTTAGGGAGGAGGCAGAGGAGCACATTTCCTGCCACAGTGAAGGTCCGTCCTTTGGGCTCAGCTTAATGACATCTTCTGCGAAGAGACCTCCTGACCACCTTACTTGAAGTAACACAACCTGCGATAATGCTCGGTTGATCTGTTTTAGGTCTCTGTATTTATTTCACTCATAGATGTCGTTTATTTATTTTTATTTAGCAGTACTGGGCATCGGACCCAGGGAGCTACATTGCCAGTCCTTTTTTGGTTGCTGCTGCTGTTTTCATTTTAAATTTGAGACAGAATCCAGCTAAATTGTTCGGGCTGGTCTCAAACTTTCGATCGTCCTGTCTCAGCCTCCCAAGTAGCTGGGATTGCAGGCGTGGGCCACCACTCCTGGCTCCCTCTGGTGACTCTTGATCATGAAAGAGAAAGAGGTATGTTGGAAGGAACTGAAGTGGAGATTTATTTTGGAAATTAAACCGATAGACCTTGATAGTAGATTAAACTGGGGCAGAGAAGGTGTGGGAAAGGGAGAAATCAAGGCTGCCTCCAAGATGTTTGACATAAGCAAAAAGGTGCCATTTACTGATATGAGGAAGAGATGGCTGGAGTGGCTCTAAAGAGCTTCACTGGAGACAGGAAATTTGAGACTCCTATTTGAAAATCAGTGCTATGTAGAACTCAGGCTGTTGGTCTGTACTGGAAATAGAGGCTTGGAAATCATTCACTTTATGCTACCTCAAGCTGTGGGGAGCTCGCTCTGGGAGAATGTACAGTAGAGAAGACACAGTGCCCAGGACCAGGGCTGTGGGTGGGGCGGAGTGGCCAAGGAGACAGAGGAGAGCCCAGTAAAGTCAGAGGAAAACCAAGAGGAATGAAGCGGTGAAAGCAAGAGAGACGAGGAATTCTAGAAGGACACAGCAGTCAGCTTTGGAATTCTGCTGAGGGGAAAAACAAAGGCAGAGAGGGATCCATCGGATTCAGCAATGTGGAAGGTCCTGGTGCCCTGGGAGCGATGTGGACGGAAGCCAGTGTGGGACGGGTTACAGCTGTGAGTGGGAAAGGGAATGGCAAGTTGTATCCGTAAGGCTTGAAGTTTAAAAATCTGAAGCTGAAACATAACGACTTACAAAGGTGGGTATATGAATGTCTTTAGTTGGAGAGCTTCGCTGTAGAGTTGTAGCAATCTGGGCCAATAACTGGGGTTTGGAGGTGGGGGCCAAGAGAGCTTTCCGCTTCTCCTCTTTGCTTCTAAATGGGAAATATCTGAGTGTATCTATGGATTAAGGATGTAAAACAGAAAGGACTAAAATCCATGGCACGGGGGAAGGGAGGGGCCCACAGGGCCAATGGTGGGCCTTTGCCTTGGATGGTGCAGGGATCCTGGGTCTGTGGGGAGGGAGGAAAGACAGCAGGCCCCGGCACAGAGAGCTGGGAAGTTTGCGCAGGGCTGGTGTGGAGAAGAGGCACAATGTTGTGGTGACTTCTATTTTTAGGGTGTCTGAGGGGAGATCATCAGCTGTTGTTGCACAGGGGAGCTGCGGGGGGAAGGAAGGAGGTGTGCAGGGCTGTGTCCGACAAGGATGATGTAGCATCCAGGAAGCAACGAGAAGAGCAGGGAATAGAGCTAGACCTCGGACTCCTGCTCGCGAAGGTTCCGCCCAGCTGCCTTCTTCTCAGTCGCCTCAGAAAGTCACTGAGGTCTTTGACATTGTAGGTCCACCCTGCATGTTTGCCGAGTGCCTGGTAGAGAGGGTGGCAGTCCTGCTTTAAGGAAACAGAGAAAGGAAATGAGACTTCCCAAGCATGTGTCATAGACTAGGCACTTCATCTACAGTGTCTTACAAGGCGGTTTTAGCAACGAGAAAACTGAGACTCAAAGAGGTTAAGTAAATGTTCACATTCATTCACTGTGAACATGTATGTGAAAGTGTGTTACATATGCATATAATGGATATACATAAATGCGTTTTATGTATGTGTGTACATATATAAGTGCTCGTATACACTCGTACCCCAGTTCACAAATGCTTTCATTTGCAAACAATTTGCTTCGCAAAAAGAAGAGTTTAGCAAAATCTTGTTTTTGTTTGCTAACTCTGAACCAGGTGACAAACATGACCGTGGCCATCTTTCCCACACAAACACAAACGTGGCCATCATTTCCAAAATTGTCGGACAAATTAAGTTTTTTCACCAAGGCACCACTGTGCATATATAGATATTCATACACTTTTATACTCTAATAAGATTCTGTCACTGTGTCAAGCAATTATAATCTAGCGAACTGGCCAAAGAAGTAAATTTTATATAAAAATAACAGAGCAGAGATCCACAAACTACACGCTGAGTGTCAAATGCAGCCAACTACCCGCCTGGGTGTTTTTATAAAGTTTTATTGGAACACAGCCGCACTTGTTTGTTTTTATATTGTCTTTGGCTGTTCTTGTATTACAGCAGCAGAACTCAGTAATTGCAACAGAGTCAGTATGTCCACAAAGCTTAAAATATTTATCTGGCCCCTTTATAGAAAAAGCTTGTCAAGCCCTGGCCAGAGTACAAGGAGGACTGAGCCACAGTTGCAAAGACAGAACCATTTCTCAAGGTGGTGATCAGAAAAACAGTGGTACTTAGTTCTCTCTCCTCAGACTCGTTCCTTCATTCTAAAAATACGCTTTAGCGTCTCCTGCATGTTGGCTGTTACTCTAGGTGCAGGGGGCAAAAGAGTAAACAACAAAGACAGAAGTCTCTACAGGTATGAGGAACATATTCAGGTGGAGGGGTAGGATTTTGAGAGACGGAAGTAGAAGAAAATCATTGCTGTTGAAGCAGAGCTGGAACCAACGAACAAATGTTGGAATGTTTAGGAAAAGCTCCAAAACCAGAAATAGTGTGGATCGTCCCATGGGATGTGATTGAGCAGTAATGAAGGGCCAGACTTTAAATGAGTGATTTTCAAAACATGGTCCTCTGCCATCCTCTGGACCCAGGAAACTTCTTAAACCCACATATTCCTGGACCAGAGTCTAATCTGCTGATTCTGACTCTTGGTTGGGGCACCTAACAGCCTTCTCAGATGATTCTTCTGCTCACTCCAGTCTCGAACTACTGTAGTAGAGGTTCACTGCCATCAGATACAAGGGTGACATACAGTGGAGGTAAGATGCAAGGCTGGCAAGAGGAAGGTGGTAGGAAAAGGGAGTGAAGATCTTCCTTCCTCTAGAATTCACAGCCAGAACTGGGACTAGTCCAGGCACATCTGTAAAACCAGCGGATGATGCTACCTGTAAGTGTGGAAGCCCATTTACCAAAAGGCCATGAGGCTTCCTGGAAGGGAGCGCCACCTTAAAGACAGGAGCAGGGCTGGTTGGACGCGGACCCCATGCGTGGGGGATGCGGCACGCCCTGTGAGGGCTGCAGTCACATGTGACCCACAGCTTGAGGCCCCGTGCCCTCATTTCTGAGTGGACACTGGTAGGACCAGATCAATAATGCACGAGTGTGTTACTGTCCTCCAGAGGTCTCTAGTGGAGATAGTCGAGGTGACAACGAGGAATATGAACTGAAATGGCGACAATAAAGAGTGAAGGTACAGTGCGGGTCATCGTGTGGGGCTGGGCGACCAGACATAATCTGTGGGTATGTGACACATCACTCTTAATGGAAAACAGGGTGAATATGTCTATCTAAGCAGAAGAAACCGCATGAGCACAGACCAGTAAGCAAAGATGCACCTGCATGCAGTGATGAGTACACCAGTTTGGCTGGAATAGGAAACCCATGTAGTGTGGTAATAGGCAGAAAGTCTGGAAAGGCTGTCTAGGGCCAGATGGTGAAGAGCCTTGAATGGCAATCTGAGGACTTTGGCATTTATCCTTGAGCCAGCGGGAGCCATTTAAGTTGCTTAGCAGTGGGGTTAGGGAAATTAAGCCAGTGGGAAAATGGAAGACAGATTACAGAGGAGAGAGACTGGAGGTACACAGACTCATGAGGAGGTCACTGAAAAGACCCAGGTGAGAAATAATGAGGACCCGAATAATGCAGATGCAATGGGAGTAGAGAGGAGAGAGAAGGGTGTTTGGAGGGGAAAACAACAACAACAACAACAACAACAACAACAAAAACTCAGAATCTACAGGAATTAGCTATTGAATAGTGAAATGGACTATTTTGAAGAGTGGGTCCATGAGCATGCTGACGTTTCTCACCTGGCTAACCATGGAGATGTTGCACCAATTTACAGAGTTGGGGAGCAGGGATGGATACCTGGGCAAGGTGCAGAGGCTGCTGGCCTGAAGGGCAAATGGGACAGCTGAGCAGGTGTTAAATGGAGGGCCTGTGTGGACGTCTGTGATGGGAAGTACCATTGACTGACCCCAACACAGAGGTTCAGACGCTTCTGTTCTTTCTCCCTTCGTGCATATACAGAGCCACACACCAATTCAGTATGATATGCTGGGAGCAAGGCTTCGGATCACAGGTGTATATGGGAGACTGGGTTTTTCACTTCAATGCCAAAAGTCCAGGAAACATGAGAGGGAGAAAAACAATCTGATGATGAAAATTATGAGTCTATCAGGAAAGAATGAACAAAACCAAGTAGGAAACTGATTTCTAAAGCTTCATCTTAAATATTTTAAAAAAAAAATTGAGTGCTTCAGTGGAAGACATAAATGAAGTTGGCTGTTGCTATAAGAGGTATTTCCCCTGCTTCTCTTTTTCTTCTTTTATTTCTTAGTGCAATTCAAAAATCAAGCCATCTCAACAGTGCTGCTGGGCACTGGAGGACACCGAGAGGGTACTCCTTAATTAAGCCCAAATTGCCAAGCCAGAAATGCCCTGAAAGGCCCCCTTCATCAAAAACAGAGAGGAAAACAAAATACTATTCTAAAGTCTCTTTCTTGGTGGAAGAGGAACTTTTTTAAGGGATTAAGCAATCGTTTCAAAGCCCAAGCAGTGAAATCAGGACATCAGTTAGTCAAGAACTATCAAAGGAAATAAAAAAGTACAAGAACTATCAAAGGAAATAAAAGAAAAAAACTCTGAATATCTACAGGAATGCTAAACACTACACCCTCCTCCCTCGTCTTCTAGGACAGTTCCACCTTCTCTGGTGCTTGCACCCTCTGGGAGAATCCTTCTCATCCTAGAGTTGCAATGTAGTGTCATCTCATGATCTGCAATTTTGAAGGAAGATACTCTTGGGTTTGAACCTTGCTTCTGAGATATATTAGCTGTGTGACTTTAGGCAAATCTCTTAATTTCTTTGAGACTCTTTATTCTCATTTGTTGTTTTGAGAATTAAATTAGCTAATGAGTGAAGAGCACCCTGCAGGGAGTCTGGCATGTAATGAATACTTTTTTCCTAATAAACTTTTAATTTTAGAAACTATATATTTACAAAAGTTATGCTGTGATTGTACCTAGTTCCCATATTACTCACCTCAGTTCTCTGTATTATTAATATTTTATGTTAGTCTGGTGCTTTTGTCACAGTGAATCAGTACTGATATATTACTATTAACTGGAGCGCATACTTACTCACCTTTCCTTAGCTCTTACCTAATGTCCTTGCTCTGTCCCAGGATCGCCTCCAGGATTCCACATCACATTTAATCGCCGTGTCTCCCTGGGCTGTTCTCAGCTGTGACAGTTTCTCACGCTTTTCTTACTTTTAATGGCCTTAATGGTTTAGAGGAGATATGGTGTGATGTTTCGTAGAATATCCCTGGGCTGGGATTCATCTGATACTTTGATCATGACTAGATTGGAGATGTAAGTTCTGAGGAGGAAGACCAGGAAGGCAGAGTGCATTTTCCTGGACTGATCACTGTCGACATCGACCCCTGTCACCCAGCTGCGGCAGTCAGCGTCAGGCTTCTCCACTGGAGAGTCACTGTTCCCCACTTTCCGTGTCTCGGAAGCTATTTGGAAGGGAAGTCACCCTGCATGCCTCACAACTAAGAATTGTGGAGTCTTACTCCACTTCTCTGAGGGCAAAGTGTTGACAGAAAAATTACTTGAAATTCTTCTGTGCTGGAAATTTGTCAATCTTCCCTCATTTATTTATATATTCAAACACTCATTTATGTAAGTGTGGACTCATGGATATTTGTTCTATCCTTTGTGTTATAATCTGATACTATTTTATTTTGTTTGTAGATTGTTGTGCTATATACCAGTGGAATCTCTTTAATCAGCGTCTGTGCACCTCTGACATACTCCACCCACGTGTGTGTCTGTATGTATATGCACACGTGTGTATTTTGCTTTATTGCATTTTTGCACTGCACCCCTTTCTCTCACTACAAGATGGTCCAGGCTTATCTTGTATGACGCCTGCCTCTAATGTAGAATTAGGCATTTCTTCAAGAAATTCTGATTCCCTTTATTCCAATAGATGATTATTTAATGTCCCTTCTACACCTTACTATAAGAATACAGAATGAAGACACTGAGAATACATTATGGAATTTTTAAAGAATGTTGAAGTATAGGCAATTAGGTGCCTCAAAGTAGGCCAACATTCGCTTCCCTGTCTTTTCTGTCCCAGATATGGTGCCAGTTTCCAAAGAAAGTAAGACAATACAAAGGCAGGTGCCAAGAGCAGGAGAGTGAGGCGCTCACTTCGACTGTGGGATCAGAGAAGGCTTCCAGGATGAGACAGCAGCTCACCTGAATCCTGGTGAGGAAAGGGGAATTAGGGTAGAATGCTGGAGGAATATTTCAGGAGGAAGAAGGACATTTAGTAGACACTCCAGTGAGAATAAGTGGGGGATAGTGTTGGGCAGACAGTGAGTAGAGTCGAAGTTGATAAGGCAGACCAGGGAGGCCGTCTAGAGTATGTGTCTATTGTGCTAGATAGCCTGAACCTCCCTCTAAGTAACAGGAAAGAGGGATTGACATGCAAAGAGCCAAGCTACAGGCAAATCATTCTGACACTGTGGATGGCAGAAGGGAGTTGTGAGACAAGAGGTTAAAAAGACTACTAGGAAGTAATAGCAAAGGTCCAAGAGAGAGATTTTAGGGGCTTAAACCAAGGCGGTGGTGGATCAAATGAGAGAAATCCACCTTTATAAATTGGCAGGACTTGGAGATTGGAAAATGGTGAAGCTTTTGTATTTATTCTCTTTGCACAAAGTATAGGCTGAATCCCAGGGTAACAAGAGAAGGGATTCAAGAAGGCACTAAAGAAGTCCATGAGTTTGACTGAAGCATCCTAAGATGTGAATCTTGAGAATTTGAGTTTGCCAGAAAAGGAGCAAAAAAAGAACCTTAACAACAACAACAAAAAATCATATGCAATAGTAATCAATGCAATTGTTATTACAGTAAAATGAATATGAGATTTGAGTCACGCCTAAGACTAAATTTTGCCTCATTGACTTAGCTCGTTTATCTTGCCTGTGTCTTATGAGTCTGTTTCTTCATTTGCAAAGTTGAGAAAATAGTAACGCTGACCTCTTTTGAGGTTGGCATAAGGATGAGTGTTCACACACTGGACACCCGGGCATTTGTCACCTGTTAGTATTGCTTTCAGTTTGTGCAGGGCTTTATTGTTTACTTTCACATTTCAATTAATTTCTCAGCTACTGTTTAAGGGAAAATTTGAGCATTCCCTCTTTACAGCCAATCCTAGACATTGCGAAGGAAAAAAATTTGCCAAAAGTGAATGAGCTCTCGGAATGGTGCTTTGGGCCCCTAAACCAGAATCGCTCCAATACATCTGCATCAGATCGAGACATGTTAAACAGGAAGCTAGTCTTTGATGAATTATCTTGCTTACTCACTTAACAAGTATCTCTCTAAACGGCTCTTCTATGGCAAACATATTTGATCAAGATATAGCAGAAAATGGACATTTCCCACCTCATGAATGTAACATTGTAGTTGGAGATATGTGAACTAACAAATATAAAACATGATAGTGAAGATGGTAAGGTGCTATAAAAATAAACTCTAATATGCCTAATGTGCAGCATATTCTTGATTGACCCTCCTTCGAGTATTTCGTTCAGATTAAATTTTCACAAGTGACTGTCCTACCATAGTGTGCGTCTTTCATTTTAAGAGTGTGTTTTCTGCAAATGCTGTGGAGCGAGAAGAGGTTCGAGGGTATGAAGTTAGACTGGATATTGGGAATGTAGGTGTCAACCTTTCCCAAATTCACTATCAAGTCTCACCTCAATTTGGGGTGCCAACGTCTTAAAAATCTTGTATGGCTCTTAGCTGGGCGGAGGAGCAGGCCGAAATACAATTACAAAGAATAGACTAAGGAAGAAAAATGACAAGTTAAAGATACAACTGATTCTACCAGGAATAGCCTTTGAAATGTTTCAATGCCTTTTCTCCATTTTCTCCGCCACTTGATGAGTTTATTTCATATAAAAGTTTTCAAATTCCTTTCACTGAACATTGTAATGTGAGCACATTCTGATGTCCCCGAAAACTCTCCTCAAACATAGTCTGGGCTTACAGCGTTATTTGCCTAGCCATTCTACTACTGTGTAGTGTCCGGCTTGTGCCTCGTCTTTCGGCTCCTCAGGTGTCCATGGCTGAGTGCCTACCCACCTCCTTCCTGTACATCAGTGCCCGAAGCTAAATGCCCGAGCCCAACACTTACCATCATTTCACATGTTTCTGTCCGTGACGGGGGCTCTGCTGCTCTAGCTCGGGCTCACTCGAGCACTTGCTTTTAGGTCGGGCCTCAGCCGAGTTGGAAGGTCAAAAGGGGCCACAGTCGCCTGCCCAGCAATGGTGCTGCCTAAGCATGGCCGCACCTCCTTCTCCGTGACACGTCCATCCCCGAGGAAGCTGGACTGGCCTTCTTCCCTGAGGCCCTCAGGACAGCATTCTAAGAGTGCCAAGGACTCTGGGAAGATCTCGGAGTATAGGCTCTGTGACTAGTGAACGGTCACTCTTCTCACATTCTTTGGTCAAAGCAAGTCGTAAGACCCATCTGAAATCAAGGAATGAAAGACCAGCACTTTTGAACAGCAGGAGTGTCAGTCGCACGAAGAAGGGGCACACGTATGAGGATGTAAGGGACTTATAGCTGTTACTCAGCCACCAGGGATTGCAATGCAGTATGCTGCAAGCAACATTTGTATAAATTAAGCCTTATGTTTCAGAGTGTAAAACATTATTTTCTTTGAATTAACCCTAGAATTTGATTATGTTAAAAGCAAAGACGCAGTTTAAGCCTCCATATTCAAAGGATCTGGTTTTCCAGAATGTACTTAGATGACCTCTCCCCCTTTCTACCTTGTAATACAGAAGAAATCCAATTGGTCAACGCCAAATAAAAAAGCTAATTTTAGTGTTCTATTAGAATTAAATGCAGAATTTTTTTCTAAAGGGGTGAAGCAGCTCGGTAGCAATGAATGGGATTTTTCTATGCCTGATTAAGAATAACATTCTCCTTGGCATAAATGAAATCTTGGGTGAGGAGTTGGAGGCAGACCAGACTTTAGATCCATCTACCAAACAAATCCCTTGTGATTTGAATGTATGAATTTGTTGAGATTTCCTGATGGTTAACAATATGCCTTCATGTTAGCAATGACAAAAAAGTAATAGCTGGGCACAGTATTAAAAAAAAGGTCTCTTTTTCATGTAATTGAATTCTTCAATCTTGCACAGCATTCATTGAGAAGAACTCTTGGGATGAATTTCTTTGAAATCTCCGCTACTGATTTTATTTTCTGATATGTTGACCTTCTTCATCTCGAGACATGTTGTGAGATTGGCAGGCTTCGTTTCTGTGCATCAGACACAGCGAAAGCTGTGTAAGGCTCCTGCCGTTGAAATTTATTCAGTGTGGATGCTAATGAAGAATTTTAAAGCGATCTAGTCTCGTTTTTTTCCCTCTTCTACTCATTTCTCTTTAAGGGGGAAAAATAGCATCTCCTTAGCTAAGAGAGCTAAAAAAAATAATGACTGCATCTCTCATTCAGAACTTAGTCTTACTGTCAGCTCGCTCTTCTATTTTGAGAAGCAAACTATAAATCTGTAGCAAGGATGGTGGTGATTATTATTTTTATTAGTAGAGATGAAATAGATATATATCTTACTGGCAATTATGCTGTTTAAATGTCCTCCACGTGCATCAATTTATATAACGTATATATTTACCATTGACTGGAGATGTGCGATGTGAAGCACACTGAGCTAGGAATCAGTGATGCGGACATGAATTAGTTATGGCCTCTTCCTTCACTGCAGCTTGCAATCAAGTGTGGAGGGCGGACATAGACCTAATTGATCCCAGTAAGCATGCATGCCTGCCAAGGAAGCCCAGCTCACCTGGAAAAGTGCTTGAAATAAGTCATAAGTACTGAGGAATCGGCAATGAAGGAAAAAGGAAAATGTCTTCCATCCGAGCAGTGTGCATAATGAGGAATGCATTCTTTATTCACCATGCTGCCTGTGAGTTGGACTAGATGCATCTGTGAGGCCTTCATTTCAGGAACACATTTGCCACGACCTTTGCCTCCTACTTTTCCTCATCTGCATCTAGAATACTCGGCCTCACCTGCAGAGTCACCACTCTGGTCAGACCGGCCTGACCACTAACTGCAAAGCCAGCGACACCCCACTCGTCAGTTTTCCCCATTCTTCTCAACCAGCCCCCAATCATCCCAACCTTGCTTCCTCATCTCTGACTTAGCAAATGACTCTGCCTCTGCCTATTTTATGTGCAAAGTAAATCCATGAAACAAGAAGTCCTTCTTCCTTTCACTAAACACACCCACCTAACTGAATCGCACCCTCCCACCCTGTTACCTGCTATTACAAAAGAGGAGGCCTCCCGGTCCCTCTGCCAAGGCCAGTTCCCTCACACAGGGTCTGAAATGTGTCCTTTGAAATGGTGTTCCTCCCCATCATCATCAAAGCAGGCTCCACTCGATTCATCTTGAATCAATAAATACATCACCTTCTGGAGATTCTCAAGTCCCCCAGCAGCTATAGCGTTGTTTTCTTTCTCTCTCCAATTGGCACAGCTCTTCCTAAAAGATTTGTCTTTTATTGCTGTCCCTATTTCAAATCTTGTTATTCTCCCCTTGGCCCCTTTGAATCTATTGTGAGTTTTTTTGGTTTTTTGTCTCATTCTACTTGAAAAGACAGCCCCCTCCAAGAGACCAAGAGAGAGTAGAACCTTTAAATTCCCTCCTGGAGTCAAATGGCAGAATTAAATTGGGCATGGTAGCACACACCCATAACCCCAGCACCTTTGGAGGCTGAGGCAGGAGGAACACACGTTGGAGTCCAGCTTGGGCAATTCAGCAACATAGTGAGCTGCTCCTGAAAAAAAAAATTAAAAAAAGAAAGAGCTGGAAATTTAGCTCAGCATGAAAACCCTAGGTTCAATCCCCAGTACTGAAAAAAAAAAAAAAAAAAGGCAGAATTAGCTTTCTATCCAGATCTGTGTGGCTTCAAGCCTGGAAGGCTTGTCATTAGGACATAAAGCCTGTCTACGCATGTGAGTACAGAGGTGAGGTGAGGAAGTGAGGGCTATTCGAGATCCCAATCCCAGGAACATTTTTGGTGTAAAAGAAGTTCACCTAACAATGATCTTTTTTTTATTTTAATTTTATTTTAGTGGTGCATTTTAGATATACATAATGATAACATTCATCACAGGGAATTTGTACCTGTACATAATATATCTTGGTGCTTTTTTTCTTTGCCCATTCCCCTCCCCTCCCTTCAACTTCTCCTCCCTCCTTATTTGTAAAACTTTGTTTCCATTTTCCTCCTTCTATTCTTTTTCTCTTGTTCCTCCGTTCCTTTCCCTCTCCCCCCACCTTGTTCCCCTTCCCATTTGAACCATTTCTTCCTTTTCCCAATATAATATATTGTAATCCTTATTTACACTTTTAGTTTCTCATACCAGAGAAACAGTGCAGTATTTAAACATGTGTGTCCGATTTATTTCACTTAAGATTATGGTCTCAAAATGTGTCCATTTACCTAGAAATGTCTCAAGCTTATTGCTCTTTATGGCAGAGTACTGCTCCATTGTATAAAAAAAAAAAAAACACAATCTTCTTTATCCATTCATTTTTGGGCTGTTTCCAAGATTTATCTATTATAAACTGTGCCGCTAAAAACATGGGTGTGCATATATCACTGTGGTATGATGCTTTTAATTCTTTTGGGAAGATACCAAGAAGGAGAATAGCCAGGTCCAATGAAACCTCTAATCCTAGTTTTTTGAGGAATCTCCACACCGATTTCCATAGTGGTTGCACAAGTCTACATTCCCACCAACAATTGAGAAGAGTTCCTTTTTCCCCACAGCCCCTCCAACATTTGTAATTGACAGATTTATTGACGATGGAGTGAAATGGAATCTCAACGTTGTTTTAATTTGCATCTCTTGAATGACCAATGGTGTTGAGCATTTTTTCATATATTTATTTGCCATTTCTATTTCTTCATCTGAGAAGTGTCTATTGATTTCAGCTGCCCATTTCTGAATTGGGTCTTTAAATTTGGGGGCTCTGTTTTTTTTTTTTTTGAGTTCTTTATATATTCAGGATATTAGTCCTTTGTCAGAGGAACAGCTGGAAAAATTTTTTTCCCACTCTGTGGGTTGCCTCTTTGCTGTGTTGGAGATTGAAGAAGATATCAGAAAATGAAGTGCTATCCCTTGTTCTTGGGTAGGAAGAACCAATGTAGTGAAAATGGCCATACTCCCAAAATTGTTACACAGATTTAATACAGTCTCAATCAAAATACCAATGGCATACCTCACAGCATTAGAGGAAACAATCCTAAAATTCATTTGGAACCAGAAGAGACACAGAATAGCAAAAGCAATTCTGGGCAACAAAGGCAAAGCAGGGGTCATCACAATCCCTGACTTGAAATTATATTGCAAAGCTACTGTAATAAAAACAACAACAACAACAACAACAACAAAAAACCAACATGGTACTGGCAATAAAACAGACCCAAGGATCTCTGGAATAGATTAGAAGATGCAGAAACAAGCCCAAACACTCTCAGGTACCTTATCTTTGATGAAGGGGCCAAACACCCTCACCGGAAGAAAGATAGCCTCTTTAATAATTGGTGCTGGACAGTGTGCCTGCCTAGCAAGCGAGAGACCCTGAGTTCGATCTCCAGCACCAATAAATAAATAAATAAATAGTGCTAGAGAAACTGGCTTCCCCCATGCCAAAGATTAAAACTAGACCCATATCTTTCACTATACATGAAGATAAAATCAAAATGCATCAAAGATCTAAATATGAAAACAGAAACACTAAATCTGCTGGAAGACAGAATGGGTAGAACTCTTGAAGATGTTGGTATAGACAAAGACTCTATGAACGAAACTCTAATTGCCCAGGAAATATCACGAAGAATCAACAACTAGGATCTCATCATACTTTTATGTCAATAAATAAGACTACTTGGACCTCACTTATGTCATAATGATATTGTTTCAAATTTTTCTTAAAGAGACAGAAATGCAATTTGCCCAGAGTTCATGAGGGCACAGCAATTGTTCCTTCTTCCATCTGCTCATCTACTGAGCACCTGCTGTGCATCGGTCTTGCCCTGTGTATTTACGGCATAAATGGAGAGTCTCTGGCCTGGAGGACCATGCTGCTTCCAAGCGTGCATGGGGACGTGGACATGAGTCCTCTGGGACAGTGGACATAAGTGGAGCCCTACGCAAGGCTCACTGAGCACTCGGCCAGGAGGAGCCTCGCACGCTAAATGCTGCCCTGAGCTTAGAGTCATCCATAAGACACAGACTTACTGGCACCAGTATTTTCCCCTCCTGTAGCCTGTTTCACAAACACTCATGCGCACATTTACTCCACTTCATCATACTTGAGAAAGGAGGATACAGCCCAGAACCACTGACCTCTCAGGACGCTTGCAGGCCGGCAGTCAGCCACAATTGCTTCGGCTCACACCTGCGGCCAGGGCAGCTCGTCTCTCCAGCCCAGAACCAGAACCGGAACCAAGTAATGCCCAGTGCTGCTGCCGAATGTGCCAAACTTGAGTGAGAGCTAAAGGATCTTCGGAAAGACGGTATTGTGATCCAGCTTTGAAATGAGCATGAAAACAGAGCAACACAATATAGGCTACACGTGCATCTAAGAGATTTCTGAGTATAAAATTAAAATTCCAAGTGACGAGAAGCTATCATCATAATTTTTAATCGGCAGCAGCTTTTCTTCCTAGTGGTACGTAAAGTAGTAGCACACCTCGTTACTGATGTTTCTTGGGCTGGCTGAGATGTTGAATTGCAATCTATCTAGGAGAAGCCTGTAGTTTTAGAAGCTGTATTAACGCACACTGAGCTTGGGCTCCCTCCCTTTATACAATCCAAGCTGGTTTTGCGAACTCCTGCCACCCATCCTATCCCTACGCAATGGTTTCTTTGAACCTACATTCAGGACTTCATTCTTTTTTTTACCCTGGTATGGCGACATTGTGTAAAACTCGGCTCAGTGTTCCAGGTCATTGAGAATGGCTTGAATTGTGATTCAGTTATCCTGTATATTAGCCATACCTTCTGTCATCCACGTTGACAGTTCCTGGTCACCCAAGGATGATCTTATTATCTAAGCATGTTATTTATAAGGAATTTCACAGCTGAAGCGAGGTACAGAATGACCTACTCCAAAACAAGAGCGATTAACAACTTTGGAGCATAGCCAAACTGGAGAACAAGGTTATTATTGGCATGATTTTAATCATGATAGACAATTAGCCAAGCTTAATTATATTGAGACGGAAAACCAGAGTGAGTGGCAGTAATGAATTTCGCTGAGAACTCTCCTGTGTCTCCAACTCAAGCTGGCTGACCTATAAAGGGTGCAAAATGATAAAAGATGTTTGCCCACATGTACAAGCTGTGTTTACCTCGAGGAGCAGCCGGCGTGGGAAACGGATCTGAAGGACCAGTTCCGAGGGGACGTCACAGGACACAGATGGGACGCTCCAGTTCCACTGGCATTTTCCCTTCAGGAAGGGGATGCGAAAGAGAAGAAAACATCTTTTAGCTGAACTTGGGCACATTAAATGTTAATGTGATTATGTAGCTGGGGATTCTTTAAATGTCGTCCATGGCTGAAGTATTACTGCAGTTAGTTGTGTTAGCACTTTGGGGTATTATAAAGACTTAATATTTTCCCTGACTATGTCAAGCCCAAATAGAACACCCGAAACTTCAATAGAATCAGAAAGTGATTAGAATGTAAAAAAAATTTTTTTAACAATTTGACAGTCCTTGCCTCTAGGTTTAGAAGTGGAATTTAAAAGGAAATCCTCCATAAGTCTCTAGTCTCTTTTTCCATTATGGATTTTAATTGACTTAGTATAATTGAAACATAGAAAAAAGAGAAAGTTCTGCAGAATACTTGAAATCTCTGTAGTTTATGTAGTTCTTTAGAGTTCACAGAGTACACTGATATTTAATCTTTACACCAGATGCGCATGCGCGCGCATGCGCGCGCACGCGCGCGCGCACACACACACACACACACACACAAAGAATGAACTGTTGTTCCATATGAAAGATTAAGAAACTGAGGTTCAGCATCTGTGACTTTCTGAGGTCAAATGGCACCAATGGATATAAGGCTTGGTTGCAAGACCAGGTTTTTCCTGGATGAGGTCTGAAAGAAATTTGAATTCCTCCAGCAGAACTGAGGGAGAAGGCTGGGCCATTATGCTGTGCACCCGTGCAGCAAGGGCTCCTCTGGGAGCTGGAGAAAGCGCAGCATGGCCGAGGAGCAAGACGGAGCAGCTACGGCGACAGCATTCCTGCCCGCGCCTCTTCCACACGGAGTCAAGGCGACCTGCAGGGTGGGGTCGGAGTGTCCATTGTCCTTCCGCTGGCCTACGGCCTGGAGATCTGCTGCCACCCGTGGTGGCTATTTAAATCTGAATCATTAAAATTATATCAGCTCAATCGCTGAGTTACTCAGCCACTTTTCAAGTGTGGCTAGTGACTGGCAACATGCAGAGCTCCGATAGGGAACACTTCTGTCAACACGGCCAGTTGTGCTGAGACCCTTCTGGAATTTACAGAGTAATTCTCTTGCTGTTAAGCTATGTATTTGAGCATCCCACACAAAAGCCAGAAACTGCAGCTTAAAGAACCTGAGTCAATGGATGGTGGCTTCGCAGCTGCTCAGCCTTGACGCTGGAACACGCGTCCCAAAGCCCTCTGATTTCCAGATCCACACACTTTTCATCGTTCATCGCACCTTTGTCCCTGCTCCACGTTCAGACTGTTCTTCCAAAACGCCACCTTTCAGTAGGGCATGCACAGAGCTTTTCTTCGTCACCTGAGGAAACACAGATTACTTAGTTTGATGATCAAATTTGTTGGAATAAATACATTTTGCAGTTTCTTCTCCTCTTTCTTCCTTTCCAGCATTCGTTCTTTGCCCCGGGGGCACAACATCTCAGCCCCCTTCCAGCTTGAGTTTTGCTGCCCCTGACGCCCCTTCGTGAACAGCCAGAGCCCTCCTCTCTGCTACTGGAGGCCTGCTTAGCTTTCGAGTCCTAGTTCCCGGCCCACCTATCTAGAAAGCCCTGCTGGACCAGCCTAAACTGCCGAGCCCTCCTGTCCCTCCCTCATGGGAAGTCAGGATGCGGCTCACATGACCCCATGTGGGAAACCACTCCCCTGCCGCTCCTTCTTCTCCTCCCCCAGGGGAATCTCCCACGGGCCCAGTGCTCATGGTGGTGGGCCCCTGGGGCTGGCTCTGCCATCTTAACTGTAGGCTTTCATTTCCCCCACGTTTGGCTTGACATCACTTCCTCCTGCTATGTGACAAACACCGTGCTGGGCTCACTGACATACTACTTCATGTTATCCTCCAACAAACCTCTGAGGAAGATACCATCACCTCTGTTTTAATCCCCGTGTGGTAACTGAGGCTAGGTGAGGGCAGATGAGTTAAAAAGTCTGAGAGGTGAGGTGACACAATCAGAAACTGATCCCGGAACCATCTGGATCCAAGGCCAGGGCCCTTCCTTGCTGCAGGACCAGCCTGTCCTGCATGTGGTGAGACATCGCCGTTAGTATGGCGAGTTTGTGGGAGTTGTGTCTCTTTCCCTTCTGAAACATGTCTGCCTGCGTTTCATACTAAATAAAAATCTATTGTGTCGTTAATCCAAGATGCTACGAGTTCTGGTTCTATCGGCCTCACCTCGGATGTGGCATCAGACTGGAGATTACAGGGGAAGCGGGAGGAATGTGCGACCCAAAGCCTTGGCCTTGTTTTGAAACTCCGTCACTCATTGTTCAGACACGTCTGGTGCCAGAAGAAATGGATTCTGACTTTTCGTTACGTGAATAACATTTCCTGCCCAAAACTTGCTGACTTCTCCAGGTGTTATTAATAGATCCTCTAATGTGGAAGTTGAAACTCAAAACAAATGTTCTGCTCTATAACATGGGGCTTTAAGAAAAAATAATCTCACAGGAACCTTACAGGTTACATTGTTTAAATCTCATAAAAATCCTGGAGAACTAAAAAGTTCTGGAAGCCTCACGATTGTATATACTGAAAACGTTATCATAGAGGATGGTGGTGTACGGAACTGTGATCACTTAAATTATAATTATTGCAGCAAGATGGTAAACAACAAAGTGAGATGTGAATCAAGAGTCAGAAGGCCTGACTCCGGACCTTGCTCTTCCACTGAATGACCTTAACTCCACTTGCCTGGAGGCAAGAACTCTAGAACTCAGCAGTGTCAGTTGAGTAAATGAGTAAATTCATAAAGGTGTTACATCTTAGGCCATTTGGGCTGCTACAACAAAGTGTCATAGAACAGGTATCTTATAACCACAGAAATGCACTGCTCCGAGTTCTGCAGGCTCAGGGTTCCAGGGTCTGGTGGGTTTGGGGTTCGGTAGGGCCTGTTCCTGGTTGCTAGATGACGCCTTCTCGCTGTGTCCTCACACTGTAGGGTGGCAAGTCTGCTGTCTGGGGCCTTTTATAAATACACTGACTCCCCGCTCATATCAATAACCTCTAGAACGCAGAACCCTCCTCCTAATACCATCACTTTGCTCATTAGGTTTCAACTTATGAATTTAGGAGGTGGGACGGGAACATTCAGACCATGGCGTGCTGAATGAGACACCCTGTAAACTCTCTCCCATGCTCATGATTTACGAATCACACCTTCAGTTCTGCTGCATTGACAGGGAAAGTATTCTGAGGAAAGCAAGAGGAACTAGCTACCTATATGAAGGAAGCAATTGCATAACTTCCTTCCATCCTGTAAGTGTCTTAGATTTCTGCTAGGCAATCTAAGACACTTAGGTCCTGGGCCCGACGTTCTGGAAATACAGCAGTCAGACGCGAGGGTGGAAAGTCGGATTCAGGCATCCTTGGAATTGGACTACAGCACGAACTGTGGCCATTGTCGGTGAAGGCAGGTGAGCAAGGGGAGGAGGGGAGCCAGCCTGGAGCTTGGGGAGCTGAGACCCATCTTCAGAGAGGGCGTTAGAAACCGGTTGGCCACCCCTGCTGCACGCAGAGATGCTGCGATGCTCATGGGATCATTTGAGAACCTGGTGGACACAGTGCAGCAGCCAAGACCTGCCAACAGCTCAGATCTGACCGTGGGAGCATCCCTCAGGGGAGCCATGTCTCGCACCGTGTATTTAAGGGCCCGGCCTAGACGTTTGCTCCTTTCTTTCATAGTCTTGCCTCTGACTCAGTGCAACAATCTGTGCAGATGTGGAAAGGTTGTAGCTTCTTCCTGATAATGCCCAGAAATAAAGTGAGCAAGCACAGAAAGCCCAGCTGGCTGCAGACGTGCCAAGAGGCCGTGTATTGTGATCCCTACTTTGCATATTTGTGGCTCTAATGGTCTGGAGACTTCAAAAACACCAAATAGTAGGGGGTCAAGTGTGGCTGTTTGAAGGTTTTTTGTTTTGTTTTGTTTGTTTTGTTTTCGAGACAGAGTCTCAGGTCTCACTATGTAGTCCAAGCTGGCCTTGAATTCACTATATAGCCCACTCTGGCCTCAAACTCAGGGCGATTCTCCTGCCTCAGTCTCTTGAGTGCTGGAAATACAGGCATGTGCCTGTATTAATAATAAGAGCAGAATAATTTTTTTTTAAAAAGTACCCATGTATGTGGCAGCACAATTCATATTAGTTAAATCTTGGAAGCAGGCTATATGGCTATATGTCTATCAACAAATGAATGGAAAAAGAAAATCTGTTATTTACACACAATGGAGTGCTACTCTGTCATAAAGAAAGATAAGCTTGAGTCATCTGTAGAAAAGGGGATCTCCCTTGAGACCATACATTAAGCAAAATAAATCAGACACATAAGCTTAAATATTGCATAGTGTCTTAGTTACTTTTCTTTTTCTGAGACAAAATACCTGAACACCTGAAGTTAAAAGGGGAGAGGTTTATTTGGCTTACAGTTCATAGAGGGTTCAGTCCATGGTTGGTAGGCTCCAAGACAGAAGGGCATCACAGAGGAAAAACAGTCTATGGCAAAGCAGGGCAGGCAGAAGGCAGCAAAGCAGCAGTAGCAGCAGCCTTTTCTGTTCCTTATGTTCCATCCAGGCTGCCTGCTCTTTGGGTGCACGGCACCCACACCCAGAAGGTGTGGAGCACCCTCAGTCCCAGTATCACACACCTAAGATCCAGCCACCTCTGAAAAGCCCCACCTATGACTGCTTGAGGCTTTGGGGGGACATCTAGACACAAATATAACACATGGTTCTTCTTATATGAGAAATCCAAAGTATAAATAAAGAGCAAAATAAAAGATAGATAATAGGAAGTAGGGAGCTAGATCTTGCTCAAAAGGGAAGGAGATAAAAGATGGAGGGTGAGGAAGGAAGAGGAAGGAAAGGGGATGAAAAAAGGAATAAAGATGTGTTATGTACCTGTACCAATGCCACACAAGGAGTGTAATCATTATGTACTACAATCGTGTACTAATTAACTAAAAAATGTAAAAAGCAAAATAATAGAAAGTAACTTATTAAGCTACTAGTTTATGCCAGGTAGTATATATTTATTACCTTTATGCTTCAGAATAACTGTAAAGATTGCAGAATATGCCTATTTTTAGAAGAAGAAATTGAAGTTTAGAAA
>PVJO010010421.1:0-47715 GCA_004026905.1 Hystrix cristata
AAGTATTTTCAACTGAATGAAAATGAAAACGCAGGCTATCAGAATTTGTGGGATTCCACTAAACCACAAAACACTTAGAATAGAAGAAAGACATCAAATCAATAACTTTAGTTCCCACCTAAGAAACTGGATACAGAAAAGGGAATGAAACCCAAGATGAGAAGAAAGAAAAGGGTTGGACCTTATTTTGGCAATAATCAGCCTTGTGACCAGGGTAAGAATTGTTCTGTGTGATCCTGCCTGGCCTATCACTTGAAAGAGGGAATATAAGAAATACCAGCACTTCTCAAATGCTGAGGCTGCTGCATAAGCATCGCCAGAGGAGCTTGTTAGAAATAATAGTTTCTAGGACCTGCCTCACATGAAGGGAATTGAAAATTTTGGATAGGGCCTGAGAATTCGTGTATTTAAACATAAAAGTGATAGGAATGTCCTAAGAGGAATAGGATCATTGTCCCTCTTGGAAGCATCCTGTCTGATGATATGACCTCTGATAGGAGGGCTCTCAACTTCAGCACAATTCCTTTCCCATAACTCAAGCAGCCCATTCATTATGGGGGACCATAGTGCCTAGACACAAGGATATTAGCAATGACCAGTGTGGCTGTTAATATCGATTGTCAAAGTGATTGGCCTGAGAAGTGCCTAGGGGATTGTGGGCATGTCTGGGTGGGTCACGGAGGTGTGATCATGTTGATTATAGCCTGGCTCTTTATTCTGTGGCATCTTACTCTGTGCTCTGCTTCCCAGCTGAAATGAGCATCTTTGCTTCACCATGTCCTTTCTCCAGGATATTTTTACCTTTGAGCAAGCTGACCATGGACTGAAACCTCTGAAATCATAGCCAGATTGAACCTGTCCTCCTTTTAAATTGCAGGTTTCAGATATTTTGTCCCAGAAATGAGAAAGATGATGAATACCACCAGAATGGACTAATGATAGAAATTTTCCATTAATCTTCTCGTGTTATTTAAACTTCACAGATTTATCTCTTCTTCCTAGGTAGGTGGAGTCTGACTATGACCTTAGTATAGTACCCAGTCCTTCTAGCAATGTGGGACTTGTGGATATGATTTAATTTGTAACATTTGCATTTCATTTCTGTCTATTTCTGTTCCATAATGTATTCCTTTAATGTATATACAGCTTTATTTATGTATTTGAACCCCCTGAAGAAATTTATTCTGATGTATTTTCAGACTATTCTATAAAATAAATTTTATTTGAAATGAATTACTCTTCCAAGTATTTTACTTCATGGATGTTCTTTGAGAAATAAAACTTCCTTATGTGTTTTGGAATGATGGTGTATGGGCTCATTTTGAACATCTCTTCCAAACTTTTCCCTCTCTAAGACTTTGATGGTTGTGTCCACCTAGCCCAGCTCTTGTACTTCTAACCCAGGACCAGGTTTACAAATGAGCTTGGGATATATTGGCTGTAGTAGACATTAGGAGGTATGGCATTGTGGAGTCTGCAGGCAGTTGGCTTGGTTGCTGGGAATAACACTTTTTCTTTGTCCTTCATCTCCCCAGGCTCACAGTGTCATCTGAAGCTGTGGTCCCAGGAGAGTGGAGAGTCTCGTTCCCCTCTGGCATCACTCAGGACCCTGGCTCTTCCCCAGGATTCATTATGTTTAGAATTCCTCTTTCCACAAGTAGCAAGCTCTCTGTAATTACTGCCTACTTCCAGACCTCAGACAGTCCAGAATTTATAAGGTGTGATCGAAAAATACAACGTGTGTTTAAATTTAAAAAATTATTACAGTAAAGGACACGATGTCCCTAATCTCTCTCGAAATACTTCTCCTTCCTTCGAACACTTATCCCAGTTCTTTCTACTTTCTGAAGCAGTTGTGGAAGTCCTCTTTCCTGAGCATAACAAAAAAAATACGGCGAATTCTGGTGTTGAGTGCTATCCAATGGAAAGGAAGGCTGGTGAAAACATTAGAGTGTGTCCTCATCTGCTTTATTCACCGGATCTGGCACTGTGTGACTTCTGGCTCTTCCCCAAAGTAAAAATGACCATGAAAGGTTTTGAATTGATTCAGAGCATTAAAGCAGTCACAACAGCACAGCCAAAGACATTCATGAGAAAGGGCTTCCAAAAGTCCTTTAGAAAGTGGCAACAACCATGGGATAATTGTGTTTGAAGCGAGGGGGAGTATTTTGAGGGGGATTTATAGCAATGTGCCTTTTATTGTAATACTTTAAAAAATTTAAATATTCGTTATATTGTTCAACAAGCTATTGTAAGTTTTCCTTTTGTTTATGGGCCATAGAGATGTTTGTCTTATACCAGAATCTGGTTAGATATTTATGTTTTTCTTTTCTTTCTTTTTTAAATATTTCATCTGTCATTTTGTGTGTGTGCAGATCAGAAATGTAAACTCACTTGCCTTTTTTATTATTATTATAGAAGTCTGAATTAATTCCCTTGAAAATTGTAAATAAATGACACTTCTTCAAAATCCAAGTCTCCATAATAAGCTCCATAGCCCCGGCAACAATATTAGAAAACCTGTGAGACATCTATGGTTTACTCTGGTTTATTCCTCCACTTGACAGAGCCTGAGCATTGATATCGTCTATTAATATTTGTGGTATGTTCTACAAGTTGCTACTTGTTGATTTGTTGGAAATGTATATGTGTGCAGGTCTGCTCTTCAAATAATCTGCTAGCTGCTTAAAAACAGGAACCATGATTTATCATTAGTGTTCCCCAAGTGACATATTCTCTGGTAGCCGGCTACAGTAAGCCACAATACAAATATCAATTATCAGATTGATTTACTCTATGCATCTCAGATTTCCTTAATTACTCAAGTGAAATATGGTGCTTCACAACAATATTTATATATTCAAAGGTAATGTTGAAATACAAAATGTACAGCTATAAATAACACACGAATGTGTATACATTTGACATTTTCAGGGTTCTTTGTATTTTTTTTTCCTTTTGTACACTCTTTGAGAGTTAGTGCCGACTGACCTTTCAACTTGAAAAACTTTCTATAGTTGTCTACTTTCCATTTGCTGTTGATGCGGAGACACAGAATTCCCTCTGAAAGGGGCCTCCGGCCCTGCCCATCAGGAAGTCAGCTACCTGTGACCAGAGAGCCCGAGTACATTCCTCCTGTAAGCAGGTGTTAACCCACCCCAACTTGTTAAGAGCCTGAGGGGCCCCTACCTTTGGGAGATAAAGAGACAGCCTGTGTGGGGTCCCTTTGCCTCCCCCACAGGGCCATTTGTTGCTGAAGATACACCCCCTCCAGGAATCTTTCAATGCTCTTCAAATCATGGGCATGCACAATGCACCTGACCTTGTTCAAAGACAGGGGCTGCACCGCTCCAGGCAAGAGTAAAGAAATACAGAAAATACATCTCTTTCCAGGCTTTTTAAAAGTTCTGTTGTATGGAAAGGCCCCTGTGTCTGTCAACCAAAACACTTATTAGTTCTTTTTTTTTCTTTTCACTCCAGTGAGTTAACGAATGCACACCATCAGCTGTTCATGATCTGGGAATAGGAATCTTTCCTTTGATAAGATGCAGCCAGTGGGAAAAATGCAAAATTTTGTAACCTCTATATTTTAAATCATTTACTTACCTCTAAAAAGAATGTTCTTTATGCCCCTCACTCAATCAGGAATGGACATTGTGCAAAGCATGTTTTATCCTGTGGAAAGAATAAAACTCATTGGAGGGTGGCATTTACTCAAAGGGAACAGATGTCTGCAGAGTGTTCTCACCATAGTGGGGGTAGCTGGTAACAAGGTGTGACATCTGCAGAAGAAATACAGGCAAGCAATTTAGCTCCCCAGTACTTCCCAAAAGACGGCAGACTCAAAACACAATAGTAGAAATCTGGCTCACGCTTGAAAGACATTTTACTCAGAACTCTACCTACACAATGGTACTGTATTTGCATTTTAGTTGTAAGGTGAGAAAAGTGAAGTGAAATGTGTGTGAGGCCACCACTACCTCCAGGCACTCACATATACACGTGTAATGCCTGGCATACAGTGGCAAAGTCTCCAATCAAAATACTCCATGGTAGGACTTGTGTCCCTGGATCTATGTGAGAAAATGAGGAATACGTAACAAAAATGTAATTTTTTGAGTGATTATATTCTGGTTTTCCTTTCAAGTTTTAGCTTAGTTTTACAAAGACAAACTAGATAGCTATTGCACACCTAAATCCCTGTGAAATGGATTTAAAACTAATTGACAGTTTTTTAAAACATGTCTGAGTCAGGCGTGGGATACTAGGAAAGTGCTTCAATACTTTTTTTCAAGTTAGTATTCAAAGGTGAAATATATTAATGAATATGAGCATATTCGATACTGTTGAATATGTTTGCAAACAGAATTAGATGCTGTGAAAGGGAAGTTCTAGAAGGTTGAGAGGTTAGGGCTGGGCCTGACTTGGGGAAACAAGGGGGGCTTGGAAGAGTTTAGTGAAAATTATCCTCCAGTCTCCTACAGTCAGAGGCAGGAGATGGAGGAGATGTATTATGGGTTGAATTGTATCTCCACAAAAGATATGCCGAAGTTTCAGTACCTGGCTCTCCAGCAGAATGTTACCTTCCATGGATATAGGGTACTTGTGATTAGTTGATGCGGTCACATGGGATTAGGGTGGGTCCTAATCAAATGATGATTTTCCTTATAAGAAGAGAAAAAGAGAGGAGACAAAAGACAGAGTACTGTGTGTCAGTGTGACAGAGACCGGAGATGCACCACAAGCCAGGATGAGATGCACAGAAAGGCATGGAACGGAGTCCTCCAGGAGGACACCTGGATCTCAGACTTCTATTTTGCAAAAGGTGAGAGAATAAATTTCTGCCATTCAAAGGCACTTGATTTGTGGTGAGCCCTGGGAAAGGAATGAGGGGTAACCAATGTATTGAGCTGCTGATGGCTGAACGGGCATAAAGGGTGGAGATCACAACTTCGGAATGTAGATTTTTACTTTTTTGAGTTTTAAAAGTAATCTTTATTTTAAAAGTTAATATATGTGATATATGCATTACAGGAAACAAAAACACAGGAAGCAAAGAACAAAGTCATTCATAGTCATAAGCAGCTTAGTGGGATTGTATTCAGCCTGGAAGCCTTTGTTTACCATTAGGTTCCTCAGAGAAACCAGATGATGAGTGGGGTAGTCATTGTATTATTTTAAGGTTCTATGTGTAAGAATTTTTATAATGAAAAACTAAATATCTAAATATTCTTACAGAAAAGAGAATTGTTGTATTTGTGTAACAAGAACAGGCTGGTAGAAAATCAGGACAAAAGATTAAACAGAGCTCAATAGGTTAGCAAAATTTTTAAAATCATTGCAAGGATTAGGGGATAAAGACGAAGAAATTTCATGGAAACTAGAATGAAGACAGAGATGGAAAATGGGGTAAGAGACAATAAAATTAAGGCATAAGGAGAGCAGTTTCAAGAGTCTAGTAGGCACACCATAAAGCAATACCATAGAAAATAGGTAACAAGCAGAATTCAAATAAATAACATAACTAATGAAAATGAGTTTGCAGACTAAGAATCCTCTATTGTCACAAAACAGAGTATAATGAATAAGAAATGGTGACTAAGAAAGAATCATTATTGTGCTGGCTTTAAAACATGTTCTCAAATTCTTTGAAACTTCTATCAAAAGATAGAATGTAGTGATTTTCCTTGAATGAGAAAAACTTGGGCAACAGTGCCAAGCTAGGTCACAAGAAGCAGTATTTCATAGAAGCTTCCTACTTGGGTTCTTTCTCTTGGGACACTCACCACTGGTAGCCAGCCAGTATGCTGTAAGGAAGAAGTAGGAGGGATAAGGGTAATACATTTTCTCGCCCATCATAATGGTCACAAATGACCAACACCTCTACACGAAAAACAGGTTAACAGATGAAAAGCATAACAAATTTACTTAATCAAAGTTTTATGTAGTAAGGAGCCAATGGAATGAAGACCCAAAGACTCAGGGGAAGATACTTTTATTCTTGGGTTCAGTGAAGAAGGAACAGCTTTGCACAACAATGATTGAACAACAATGACCAAAAAGTCCTGGTAGCCTGAGAGGGAAAACCCAGCAAGACCTGTCTCTGCAAATTCTTCTTGACTTCTTTGTGTATCACTCCTTTCTCCTGGGCATGAGAGAAGATGCTTTTGGGATGATGGTCTAATGACCTACTCTCAAATGAGGTAGGTCAGGGAATTGCTTTATAGCCAGGCCTCATATAGAGAGGTGAACGAGAGCTACAGTGAGTTTTTAGGAACCTTGTCAATGATTTTGTTTCTCTCTAGACTGAACACTTAGTGAGACACAGTACTGACTCTATTTTTGTTTAATTCATCTTTGTGTTAGAATGACAAGACAATGCTTCATGGCCCTTGTCCAGATAGGAAGGACTGGCTGATGAGACCTTAGAAGCTGGACATTTGGGGCTGGTGATATTCAAGGATTTCCCCAAGTAGGGCAGCCGGAACATACACAGAGGAACTGAGAGGAGATATATGGCTAGAGATCTGTATCATCTGATTGAGGAGTTTTCTTTTAGAAATAATCTCTCTTTGGGTAAAAGGAGAAGCAACAGAGTTAGGACCAAATTCAGTGTTTATTACTATAGTTCTGTTGAGTCTACAAAAGACCACTAGAAAAACCTATGGATTAAGAAATGCTAAATGTATTAGGTCTAATGTAATATGAACAATATCTCCTGGACAAAGTCTTAGTTTCTGTATGTCAAAATTGGAAAATTAAGGAAGAATATGAAAGGTGGGACCTATGCACGGACCATGACCAGACACTGTGTCACTCACAATCTTTGTAGAAATCAGGCAAGGAAGTCAAGTCACAGTCTCTGTGGCAATTGGTCCAAAACATTCTTAGTCAATGACTGCCAGTTCCCCTAATTTTGCTCCCCACCTCACGTTAAATCCAAAAAAGTCAAATATGCTTCCTAAATTGATCAGGTAGTAGGTGGTTAGCCCACAACTTCTCTCCTCCCCGCTCATTTCTGCACATGCGAGACAAGTGGTCTCCCACTAAGCCACATCCTCAACCCCTTCTTCTCTGGCTTTTATTTATTTATTTATTTATTTATTTATTTATTTATTTATTTATTTATTTTGTGGTGCCAGGGACGAACTCAGGGCCTTGTGCTTGCAAGGCAAGCACTCTAATCACTGAGCTAAATCCCCAGCCCTTCTCTGGCTTTTAAATTATCAAGCATTACTACTTCCTGTCTGCCTTTAGTTTCTGCCAAAGGCAAATAATGACGGCTTACTCCCTTGCTATAGGAAGCAATGAATAAATAGCCTCTCTTCTCATCAGGGTTCTATTCATTTATTTCCACAAATATTTATAAAGTGTTTAGAGCCACAACTGTATCAACTGATACATGTATCTCAGGATTGGGCAGTATACAGCACATACTTCTAGAAGGCACCCCAAAATAAGAAACTTAAAGTTTAATTTGAAAAGTTGTTAGCCTTAATTTGAAACAGTTTAACAGGCACACAGTCTTATTTCCAGGAGCAGGTATTTCATGGAGCAAAAAGCTAACTATTGATTTCAGTCATATTTGACACGGGGAGAGAAAATCATGTCGGGTCCCAGAAGTGCTTAATGCAGTGAGAGGAAATTATGCTTCTTTCAACTTGAGTTTGAGATGAATGTCAGCAAGATGTTGGTGGAGTACGACTCATCAAAGCTCATTCCACTCTTCAGAAACATCCATTTAAGTCCACAAAATTACCTTCACGAGAGCTAAGAAAACTGGGCAAGACGTTACAGCACCTGGGTGTAGCTATTCTTGAGACTGATAAGAAGAAATAAATTCATTTTTAAATCCACGTTGATGTATTCTTTCTTTATTCAACCTAGATGGCTTGGTCAATCACTTGAGTAATGTTCTCATTATCACAGCTTCCTTAGCTGCTGTCACAGAGGGCTAAACTTAACCCTCCAATTTTGTGATGAAAACGGTTTGTCATTCCTTGTTCCAACTACCTGATGAGGATCTGTGTACTGAAATGGGGACAGAGGCCCAGTTAGGTTCAAAAGAAATAAGTGCATGATTGGTTTACAATGCCCTTTGTGGACACAAGTAAAGAGTGATGAGAATTTGTACTTTATCCTCAAATCTAAAAATTTACGTCTCTATCAAGCTTTGGGCCTGTATAACCTACTAGCTACTGGGTTATGTAGATGTCTGGACATTTACAAGCACCTCAATCTACTCTTGTCTAAAGTAGAAATTTTAGCTGTCCTTCACCAAAGATTTACTAACTGATTTATCAGATTATTCCCATAATCCTTGTCAGCACCATGCCTCAGGCAACCATTGGCACAGTTCAGATGAGCATACCCAAGTCAAAATAAATCCTTTGTCTTAGTCGGTTTTGTGTGGTGACAGCAGAATAGCGAAGATTAAGTAAGTTATGAAGAACAGAGTTTTATTCATTATAGACCTAGAGGCTGCAAAGTCCAGTATCACAGGGCTGGCATCTAGTGAGGGTCTTCTTGCTGAGTTGGGTCAACACAAAAGGCAGAAAGGAAAGGGAGGAAGAGTAAAAGGGGGCTGGACCCCCTTTATAACAAACCTCTCTGAGATAACGGCATTAATTCACTCATGAGGGCAGAGCCCTGCATGGTTTTTTCACCTCTTACATAGGCCAAACCTTAGTTCTATTACACTAAGGATTAAATTTTCGAAACATGCGTTTGGGAGACACATTCAAACCACAGAGCTTTCTTTGCTCTCTGTTGAAGGAAACTTATTCTGATGGTAGAATTAAGGACATCAGCAAATGGCAATGAGAGAAGAAGTTGATGGACTGATGGAAATCTGACGTCTTAAAATCCTACCTATTTCACTTTTCTTGGTCCTGAGTACTGAAGAAAAACATAGGGAAAAATTGAACCAAAAATGATTATCTCAGAAATAGTGATAAAAAACAGGAAAAATAAAGGTAATCATTCTTTTCACCATCCTATCTAGCTTACCTCTGTCTGCCCATCTTTCTCAATTTTCTTCTTTTCAACTCTCAATATTTTTATTGTCAGATAGTCATTAGGAGACAAATTTATTTATCTGAAGAACCGCAGTGTCTATCCCATCTATGATGGTATCTTTATTTATGCAAAAAGTACAGAATAGAAATGGGCGTAAAACTTACATCATAAAGGAACTGAGGGCTCTCTGCTGGCAGCCAGGATGACTGTTTCAAAGCAGAAAACTGGTGGAGAAATTTGAGTTCTTATAATAAATTCCATAACAGCAGCTTAGCTAGAAATGATTTTTTAAAAGTCACTTGACTGTGCAAACTGGTTAGAGCAGAAATATTTTAATGATATTTCAAGAGCTTAATGTCAACCATCAGTGTCCAATAAATGAAAATTACTTTTAGTGATACATCTGGAAATATGATGGGTTTTTTTGGGTCAAAATCTCTCAAGCTTTGCATAAAATCTGGATTTTTATTTTTACTCTGTGCTTGTTAATATAGACTTCTTATATTTGTTAGAGCTAAAGAAGATAAATTAGACACTACTTGGGATATTGAAAAAAGAGTAAAATGCTAAGATGTGTTAAATTTATTATTTGCTCATTGACAGAAAGAAAGCAAGCAAATAATTTATTAAGGAAAACAATTTCACTTAAAGAAAGGGCAATATTTTAATAAGCAGAAAGGGAAAGGGGAACATATTTTGAGAATAGAAGCAGAGTCACTGTAATGAAAAATGTAATGTGCCGAAGTTGCTACTCTGAAGGGGAACACAGTGATTTGAACATAAAATTTTGTTAACGTTCCTGCAAAATCCTGACTTTATTTTCATTCCCATGTGTTTATACAGTTAACTAATATTTATAAAGTATCCACTCTGTGTGCTAGCTTAGTAGGAGGCATTGGTGATATTTCAGTGAAAATACAAGCTTACAATGAGTGGAACTGTCAACGTGCAATCATAGATTTCATAAAGTGAGGTTTCAGTGTGTATATCAGGAAACCCAAAGTAAGAATGGTTTCAACAATGCCTCATGTGGCTATAGATTACCAGACCTTAAAGAGTGGCTCTATTGTCATGGACAACCTCAAGTCCTCTCTGTGGCTGCTCTGTAATTCTCAGCAGTGCGTGTACCTAGCCTTTTGAATCTGTTGTCTTTCACTTGGCATATGCATTTGAGATATAAAATGCTATTTATATCAATAATCTCTTCTTTTTATTGAGTAGTATTCCATTCTATGGATGCATTACAGTTTGTTTATTCCCCAGTTAAGGAACTTTTGGGTTGTTTTTGAGATAAAATTGCCAAAAATATTTTTTGTTTATGGGTTTCTATATAAATATAACTTTTTATTTCACTTGCATAAATATCAAGGAGTGGGATTAGTGAGTTATATGTTTAGATACATATTTATAAAAACTGCAAAATTATTTTTATTGTGACCATACTATTTTGCATCCCTACCAGCAGTGCATGAAAGCTTTAGCTGCATTCTCATTAGCACTTGGTATTGTTGGGATTTTTGTTTTTCTCCTCCTTCCTTTGATTTATTTATAATTTTTTTTTTTTTTTTTGTGAGTGCTGGGGATCGAACTCAGGGCCTTGTGCTTCCTAGGCAAGTGTTCTATCACTTGAGCTAAATCCCCAACCCCCCCTTTTTAAAAATTTATATATATATTTGGTCTCTTGAGACAGTTTTGCTAAGTACTTCAGGCTGGCCTTGAATTCACTATGTAGCCCAAGCTGGCTTTGAACTCAAGCCTATCCTCCTGCCTCAGCTTCCTGAGGCCTGGGACTACAGGTGTGAGCCAACACACCTGGCTCTTCTTCCTGCTTTAAAAAGCTATTTTAACAGATATGTACTACTAATTCATGGTGGTTTTAATTAGCATTTCACTAATGATTAATGATATTGAGCATCATTTTGTGTGCTGTTTATCTTCGTTAACAATGCATCTGTTCAAGTAGTTTGCTCATTAAAGATATTTGGTTGGTTGATTTCTCATCGTTGAGTTCTGAGAGTTCTTTGTATATAGAGGCTAAGTGTTCTGTGTCTGGTGTATGATTTGCAAATTTTTTTTCAGTCTACGCTTGTTTTCACTTTTTTAGTAGTGTTTGCAGAGAAAATGGTTTAATTTTGATGAACCCTGTTACATTTATTTTCTTACAGATTGTGCCTTTACTTTGTATTTTAAAATTTTTCAGCCTTGTATGTTTATGTTAAAAGTAAAATTTGTGAAAACCAAAAAAGAACAAGTTCTTCCTAGCAGTAATAAATTATCTACTAATATATAGGTTAGTTATATTATCTAAACATAAAATCAAATAAAATATTAGATAATTTGTGCAGGAAAAGCTAAATTAGATTTAAGACAAGATAAAGACCTAATGGCAACAATTTTTGCAATGCAAAGCTAAAGACTTTTGGATCTTATACAGTACTAGCATGTAAACACATGAAGTAAAATGCTTGGTGGGGCTTACAAATACCCATTCATTTGTTCACCCAATTATCTATTTTACATTTTTTCCTGGGTACCTACTATGAGCTAGGCACTATGGTTTACATGGGGTACACAGAAGAATATGTGGGGAGACAGAACTTTTGATAAATAAATCAATAAATCATCAAATACTTCAGTAAGAACTATGATTAACATGGTCACAGTAAAATCTGCTTCTTTTTGTACATGGTACAAAAGTAGTGCTTTCATCATACTTATCTCAGTTTGAAATTGTTTATTTGTGTGACCACTTGATTTAAAGTCTCTCTCATGCTGCAGGAGAAGAAATGCCATGTATACTTTCATGATTGTGCCTGGCACATAGCAGGATCTGGATTAATAGCCATTGACTAGATTAAGTGCCTGCTGTTGAAGTACAGGGGGAGGAGGTGCTAATTCTGCCCCTGGCAGTTTTGAAGACTTTATTAAAAAGGTGAAGTTTGAAGCTAATCTTGAAGCAAAGGTAGGAGCTTGGGTGAAGGGGAGTGGTGAGGACCAGAAGGGCAGCGTTCCGGAGCTGTGTGGTCTTGGTCATGTGGGGCCTACGGATGGAAAGATGCCTGTCAGGTAGGATCCCCCTCCACATCGGATGTGGGTCAGGATGTGTAGGGGACTGAAGGGTTTTGATGCCAAGTTTAAGTTACAAATTTTCAAATAAAGGTGGCAGCATGGTTGCCAACCTGAGTGAAGAGAATTACAGGAGGCTGCTGGAACTCCGATGAGACCTGATGAGGGTCTGTCCCTAGAAGGGGCAGACCTGAAGACTGTTCCTGAAGACTGTTCCTGAAGACAGAACTATGTCTAAGGTGTAAGGATAGAGTAGAAGGAGGACTTAACATTTTAGCTTTGTTGGCCTGGGGAGTATTGTTGGTAGATAACCATTTTTTAAAGTGTTTTTCTGATACCATGTGTGATTTACAAAATACAGAAATTATACAGAAGAAAACAGAAAGTATCCATTACCGAACACACAAAAAATAATCACAGCTGACATTTCACACGCATATCCATCTATTCTCTAAAAGTGCATTTTTGAAAAGAGATCCTAAGGATTCCATTTCTACCAGGAACTCTGGTCTCATGAACTGCTTTACTATACTGAACTTCACTTTGAATCCAAATATTAAGTTTTAACTACACTTTAAAAAAATCAGCCAGGCAGAGTGACATATAAAATTGTAATCCCAATCCTAGGAGGCTGAGGCAGAATGATCAAAAGTTTCAGCCCAGGCTGGGCAATTTAGCCACAGAGGGAGACCCTGACAAAAAAAAGGGAAGGGGGCTGAGGATGTGGCTCAGCAGAAGGCCTCGGGTTCAATTCCCAGTATGGCCAATAAATAAATAAACAAATAAAATCAGGCTCATAGCTGAAACTGCTGAGGACAGAATTTCTTTCCTGGAAAGGAAACGAAAACACTGGCAGGATGACACTGAGCCCTCATTAGTAACAGTTTCTAACCTGCAGAGGTAACCTGCCCAGGTACTGAGGGATATAGCCGGGTTCGGCTTGATTAATTCCTATGCAATTCATTCAAAGAGCCGAGCCCTGCAGGAAGACAAACACAGCAGCTATCGCCTCCTTGTTTGTCAAAACGGAGCGCTAATTATTTTTGTCCACTTGAACCCTGAGGTCGTGTAAGCTTGTGCACATAAATTAACCGAGAGAAAAAATTTCTTAAATCCAGGAGCAGTTGGTCAAAATTACCTCATCCTAGGCCCTTCCAAATGAAGGGACTGGGGAGGAAGCTTTTAAAAATAAAAAGGTTAAGGATGCTTTTACGCGGAGATGAGATTATGGGGAATGGGAGAGGCGGGGACAGTCAGATGAGCCTGAAAAAACGCTCCAATAAAGTCCAAGGAGAAGGGAGAGGGGAGCCAAAGGCGGACTCATGTAGTCCCTTCGGAGGCCGCCATCCTGAAGGCCGCTCTCCCTGCCGGCCGGGAAAAGGGAGAGGGCGGGGCGGGGTGGGTGGACGGACCCCGAAGCGCTCGTCCCGTCTCCCAGGCCTACCTTGGACCCCATCCTGGGGACGCTCCCTGATCGCCGCAGCCCCCCATCGGTGCCTGGCACTGCTGAGGCGGGCAAGGATAGGGCCGGGTTCCACTTTCTTGTACGAATTGGAAAGTCCAGGAGCGTGAAACACGACTTACAAGAGAAAAACTAGTCTCCTGAGTGGATAGCGCGGGGCGCAGGGGTAGGATTCCTTTGGGAAACTGATTAGCAGGGTGTGGAATTATGCCCTGGGCTTCTCCCACCAACCAAAAAGCAAATTCTCACTTCCAAACGAAGACCTACTTTTCCATCTCTCCCTGTTCCGCGGCGCAAATATCAAGTGGCCTCCGCTCGAGCTGGGTGTGGAGCGCGACTCGCTCTGCAGCCCCGGCCAGGAGAGTCTGGCCCGGGCCGTGGCTTTCCGCCCGGCTTCCCGAGCGAGGCGGCCGGACGGGGGGAGACGGCCGCCGGGGAGCGCAGAGGGTCGCGCACAGGAAGCACCCAGCAACCTGAGCAAACACGGGCCGCTCTAGACGTTCGCTGGGAACAGGGTTCCCGGGCTGGTCCCAAATTCCCCCTTTTCCGCTCCGGGGGAGAACGGCGCCGGGCGCCCCACCTGCGCGGGGCGGGGGGCTCCAGTCAGCGGGAGTTTGCAGACTCTGCCGGAGTTGGGGCGCGCTTGCCGGGCCAATGAGCGCGCCCCGTGGAGGGATGGGCTCCTCCTGCGCGCACTGATTGGCCCCGAGCTCCGCGAGGCCGGACTGGCCGGCCGCAGCCGCGGGCCGCCGAGAGCCCGGCGCGAGTGGGCGTGGCGCGCGCGCCCCCCGCTGGCCCGCGCTTCCCCCTCACCGCCCTCCGCCCGCCCGCGCTCCCTACTGCGCTCCCGGCCCGGCTGCGCGCTGGCGGGCTCCGCATTGCACACTCTGGGGGCGCCGCAGCGTTCGTGGGATGGGGCGGCGGGCTGCCGCTGGCGGCCGGGATCCTTGCGCAGCCCCGGTGAGTAGACCGAGCTTCCCGGGAGACTCAGGAGGAGACGCAGTGGAAGCCGGCGGCCCGGGCGGATGCGGGGCCTGAGCCGGCCGAGGCGGTGACTGGCTGAGTCTGTGGAACCGGCCGGGCCAGGACAGCCCCTCGGGGTTTCGCGGAGCTGGGGCCTGGCCTCCGCACCCCGCTCGCGGGTTTTCCTGGGGACTGGGCAGAGCGCCGTGCGGACAGCCCGGGCAGGTCCGTGCGCGTTTCTGCTGGCGCGCCGTGGGGTGGGATGGAGACGGCAGGAGCTGCCAAGTTCGAGGCTGCAGGAAGCTTGTCCAGCGCGGATCGGGCACCTGCTCGGGCGGGCGCGCGTCCGTAGGAACTCGGCGGTGGAGTTCCCGGGCGGAGAGTGGCAGCACCCCACATGTTGCTGCGGGGGGCGGTGGCTCTGGCCCGGCTTCGCCCACCCGCGGCCGCTGCGGGAGGTGCGCTGAGCGTGGCCCCTCCCCGCCCCCGCGAGGTCGAGCTAGGCTCTTCGACCCCCACCCCGACCCGGGCGGGGACTGTCCACCTACAGAACTGGGACTTCGCCTGGGCCTGACCTGGCAACCGTTTTTCTCTCTGGTAACTGCAGTTAGCTTGATTACTATTTGACGAAACAATCGGTTTCGACCAAAGCTCTCTGTCTGTGGGTCAATCTTTCTCACTCGGACCACCACACACTGTCTCCCCACTTCTGCTAACACCCTCTTCTCCGCCAGTCCCCTGTCTAGTCGTCGTCCCCCCCAAACCCCTCACTGCGAGGTTTAAAACTTGATGTTTGGACATGATTGTATCCGGAGTAACTCCAAATACTTGTTTTAATTTGGGGGTGTTGGGGGGAGATGGAAACAGGAATTTGGTAGCGACGTGTGGGTTGTTAAAACAGCATTGACCTCCCAGCGCACGTGACAGAAAGAATGGTAAGCTTCTCCCTCTGGTAACCTACCCAAGGTGTGACCTCCAAAATTCAATTTTCTTTGTGGGAGGCAGGGGAGTTTAGACTCTCCAGAGGGAAGCTTGTTTCTTGTTAAATTGACTTGCGGTGACATACACTCTGTTCCACTCGGCTCTGGCCAGCCATTGCGGATGCCATGATATTATTAGAGCAATTCCCTTAAAGCCATTACGTTTTCTTTCCAGTGAAAGGAACTCAAAGTAGCTGTTTAAAATTTCAGGTCTGCACCTTATTTCTGTAGGAGACACGAATGGTTACTGTATATGTGCTCACGTGTACCAAGTTTGCAAAAGATATTTGTGCAGTCGTCCATGAAATGGCTTAATGCACATTTATGTTAAACCCATTTAAATGTAAAACATCTATCTGTTTTCAATTTTAGTTTCCATCTCAACCAAAGGCATTACACTGAAACTGAACTAAAAGAGGCTTCCTCGTTTAAACAGGTTTACAGCACTCTAGTCCTGAAAGCATCTAGTCAGCTCTCTGAGCTTGCAGGAATATGAAGCCTGCTAAAAATTATGTATTGTTTCCTCGGCTTAAAAATATCCGAAATACTTCTAGACCAAAAAGGTATTCACAGTTCATGGGGCTACATTTTGAAGGTGTTGATAGTCTTTGTAAAATGACTGCCTATAGTACAGAAAGCAAAAATGGGGCTGATTCTGGGCAAGCAATCTCAAGTAAAAAGCACACCATATATTGTATAGTCCTGTATATTTTACATGGCACATTGAAATTTAGTATTAAAGTCATATTTTTATCATCCCCATTGTACAGATGAAACATCTGAGCCTCTCAGAGATTGATTTTTCGGGGATAAATAGCAGAGTTCAAATTCCCATGGTTTCCAAATTCTTTCCTGCCTTCCTCCTTATCTCCTTTCCTCCATTTCTTTATTTCTTCATTCCGGGTTATATCTTCAGCGTCGCCTATTTCTATTTTCTGCACCTGTTTTCTTTCCTGTTCATTTCATACTTTTAGGAACCATTGTGGGCTACTCCCAAAAGGTTTTTCTGTCTACTAAATTTCACTACAAAGGTGTGGGCTGATAAAGACATAAGGAGAAAGCTAATAATGATTTTAAAGAACCACCTTTTTCATTATATTATTTTTCTTAGTGAGCTGTTAAAGATACAAGTAGTGAAAATCCCAAAGAGTCATGTCTCCAAAGCATGATAGTGTTTCAGGAAAATCAGTTGACCTGTGGTGGGACAGATGTTTGAGAAGTAAGTTTTCTACTCTATAAGCAGAAACTTCTCCTTTGCTCACTAAACAATGAGGTCTTGAATGATTATTTCACTAGTGTTATTCATATTTTTAAAAGAACTAACAAAACAGATGACTTAAATAAACCAAGAGCTATTCTAGGAAAAAAAGCATCCATTTTTGAAAAGTCTGGAAATCATCATTGAGTAGTGAACGAGTGTGGGAGAAGACGTTGATTGAAGAGAAATCATATTTTTACTTGCATAGCTGGCAGTAAGAAGCCTATAGTTATCTGCCTGGCTGCTTATTTATTAAAGGCCGAGTGTCGGCATATCTTTTCCTGGGAGGTTGTGGCTCACAGTATTTATTTGTGACATTGGATAATATTTATTAAGATAAATGGAGTTAATTTTTTGTGCATTAATGTGGGTAGGTGTCGAATTTATTAATAAGTCTTGGTTAGAGTGTGTGAGCCTTGGCTTAAGTCTTGGCTTCACATATAATGTAGGGCTGCAGAAAGTGAATGTGGGGCAGGGTACTTCTGTGTAGCGAATGAATAGTGCGCCTACCTCATTCAGTTTTTCAGTTTATTCATGCAGCAAATATTTAGTGATTTCTCAGTGTATACCAGCTTTGTTCTAGATGCTGGGGGTTTGTGGGCAAATTCCTTGCCAATGAAGTTCGCAGGGTAGCGCTTGAGATCTAATGATGTAATGCACATAAAGTGCTTAGGATGGGACGTGACACCTAGCAAGTGCCACATGAGTGTTAGTTGTTCGTGTGATACATTCACTCAGGAAATGTTTGCTGAGTGCCTACCAGATGTGACATAGATCGGCATATATAATGAGAGCGATATACATTTTAATTCAGTTCACTTCAGTGTCCTAATGGGAGAGGGGACTCCAAAGAGAAATGGCAAATACATAATCTTTCTCTAAAAAGGAATGTAATGCTGACACGTGAGGGGAAAAAAATACTTGAAAAAAGTCAGATTTCTCAAAAGAAAGTGGAGAATTCAAGTGTGATTTAAAAAAGAGTCCTGTGCTCAAGCTGTTTAAAAGCACTAACTTTAAGGGAAAGAATAAAGAAAAAGAAAGCTCTGATATGTGTACTGGAGAAAGAATATTTGAAGGGTTACATTATTAAATTGAGCCTTTAAAAGGTTACAGATCCTGTGCATGCTAGAGATGAGGTAGCCAAAAATGAACTGGGGAAAAATGCTTGCAATCGATTTCTTAATAATGAAAGACAAATACTGTGAAATGGGGATTGTGGAAGCACTTGGCTTTCAGCATACAAAATGCGTGTTTGGAGATGAAGAGAGATAAACCGAGTGTAAGTGAATCCTTTGCTTCTGTTTTTGCTGAGTAATATTCTTGCACCCAGTCTCTCTCCAGCAGAGCACATACTGGGGAGGATACTCTAGACCTAATCAACAGTGGCGATACAGATAAATCATCAGTACTGGGAGGCTTTCACCCAGGTGTGTGGAGGAAACTTAGTGTATTGGTGACAGCAGTTTGGGCCTTTGGTGGGACATTGGCTGGTGCCAAGGGAAGGGTTTCAAGAAGGACTCTGGGTCCATCAGACCTGACCCACATCCTTGTCTGGGGTGGGGAGGTCTGTATTCAAAGCAAACACATTATAGAAAATAGTGACTTGTTTTGGAGAAAAGGGGACTAATGCATTTGAGTTGAAGGAGGAAAATATACCTGCTGTTAAAATGTTACAGAAAATGTAATTTTTAAATCTTTTGGAAAGCCCAATCCAGTGACAAGTTCCTGTTCTCTATCTATTCACAATCTTTTGTTATGGGTGGGAAGCTGGCCAGGAAAGAAGAAACAAAAGTGGAGATCAATAGGTACTTCTAAATAGGTTCTTCCAGGAAGTAGTTTGGAGATGGTCTTATTTAACACTTCTACAAATGTTTACAGACAATAAGCAGCTCTTATGGTAAGTAAAAACCAAGCTACGGAAGTTGAACTATGGGAATATTTTAAAAGACAACCTAAATGGGAAGAAAAATAATAGAAGATTAAAGTCAAAAGGGAAGATTGAAGATAAGTGTACTTGGAAAAAGCAATCCCAAGCACACTTACAGGAGATGGTTTTAAATTCTAGTTCCATCAGCAGACAACATAACTGGCTAATATTTTCAGCTCTCTTAAAAAAAATTGTCCACCAAGCTAAAGTCAATGTTAAGAAAAGAGTAAGATATAAAACTCTGTATTAGTGTCATGCTGTTTTTTAAAAAAAGTATAGTTGAGTATGTTTATATAAATCTTTATCTGTTTATCAGCCTGTATGGAGAAAAGTGTATATTATAAGGTTGACAGTGCCTATCTCTGGGTATTTCAGAATTGCAAGTGACTTTCATTGTCTTTTTTTTTTTTACTTCAGTATTATTCAAAATTTTCTACAGTGTTGCTATATTGCTCTTAGAAAAAATGTTATGAAGAAAAAGATTTACTATTGTAACTAAAGATTTCCTGTGGGTGGGGGAGAAAGAAGGAAGGTTAAAAGAAAAGTAAGATGAAAGGCAAAAAAATGGGAAAATTGTAAATAAACTTGTTGCAAATAGAGAGGGCTGGGGGAATGGAAGGGAGGGGAGGGGAAGAGGGGGGAAAACCAAGATACATCATGTACAGGTACAAAATAACCATATTGATTATGATCATTATGTATACAATGTACCGATACATGTTCTTGGTAAAAATAAAAAAAAAAAGAGATTTCCTGTGGTCTTACTATACAATGAAGCCCATTTGATGATGATCATGTCTACGTCTTCACAGACTGTAGTTGAAAATTTTTGGTGGTTGAAAATTTTATTGTTCCCTCCCAACCCCTGAATTCTTTCTCTAAAGGGCAGCATGCTGAAATGACTTTTTTTGTGCTTGGTATTAGGAGACAGTATGATTGGAGATGAAGACCAGGTACTTTCATATGCAGTGTGAATTGGGAACCCTAAAGGGGATCCATTTCTGCCGTTGCTGTTAGGATATTATGGAAGCGTCACTGGTTCATTACTAGAATGTAAGCCATGTGAGCATAGGGATTAAGCCCGTGTATTTCCTTGTTAGCATAGTACTTCCCTTGGTGCCTGCACAGAGGAGCTGCCCTCTATTGAATCTTCTGAACCGCACGAAAGGACTGAAAGCTCTCAGGGAGTCACAGAAATTTGAAATAAGAAGAGTGCCTGGGGCCCGTTTTATCCTCTGAGGTCCTATGATTCAGTCCTTTTAATTTAATTTTGTATCTCTAAGTCATTGATATTGTCCGTATGGTAGGGCCCTTCTGCCGCAAGAATAGGTTTGTGTTGGTCATTTAGGACCCTCTAGTTTATCTTTGACTTTTGCTCTGGTTTCTGTCACTTACACGCATCTGCTGTTTCACTTTGTTTCTGTGCTTGGGGACTGGCAGTTTTTTCCTTTCTTGGGCTTTGATTTTACCTCTCTCCCAGGCTTTGGCTTGGGTTCACCACCTTTTTTTTGTCACTGTGGACTGCAGTGTATATGATCCTAGTTAGTTAGCTCTGGCCTTGTTTGGTAAACTAGACTTTTTGTGTTTGTATCTGAAACTATTAAATAGTATTAAGTATTTTTTTTTTTTAGTATTAAGTATTTCTATGATCTGAATATTGGTGTCCCCTGGCCCCCAAATTAACATTAGAACCAAATTCCTAATACAATAGCATTAAGAGTTGAGGCCTTTTGAGCACACCCTGATGGATGGAATCAATGCTCTCGCAGGGAGCGTCTTACCTCTCTGCGAGTGAGGACGAAGCAACAGAATGCCGCCTATGAGGCAGAGAATGAGCCCTCACCAGACACCAAGTCTGCTGGCTCCTTGTCTTGGACTTTCCAACCTCTAGAACTATAAGCAGCAAATTTCTGTTTTTTGCGAAGTTTGTAGTCGAAGGTATTTTGTTATAGCAGCCTGAACAGATTAAAACAAATGTTAATACTTGATCCCGAGAAAGGATCTAGGAGTCCTCGTGTTATTATTTTCTAACATCAATTTAATAAGGTATTGTGGTCAAAATATTCAGTAATATACTGGTATTGTCAGAATCGTAGCAACAAAATATTATATCTTGTTCTATCTGAAATCTGGTGTGTGTGTTAGACTACGTTACTCTTGTTGTCATTCT
This sequence comes from Hystrix cristata, assembly GCA_004026905.1. Lineage (NCBI taxonomy): Eukaryota > Metazoa > Chordata > Mammalia > Rodentia > Hystricidae > Hystrix > Hystrix cristata. Next base: position 20,845 of record PVJO010010421.1, read on the forward strand.
TCCATGATAGGTATGGGGGAATCAGAGAGAGTCCTCAGGTGAGTGCCCAGGATTGAGACTGAAGACCTGGAGTGAGTAGCTAATAACTGATGACAGTGTAAGGAAAGAAACTATGGCTTGAAAAGAACTGTGTGTGGCTCAAGGGATAGGACCTGCTTACCTACCAAGGAGCTTCCTGTTTAAGGGTACTTAAATCAGAAGGCTGTAGGTCAGATGTTCCTCTGAGAGAGTCCTGGAAATGGCCTGCATAGCACAGCTCTGGGGTGAGGAGGTGATAGCCGTGTTGGACAGGTGTGGAGCCCTATAACTGAGGAGCCTCATGCCCCCAGGAGCCAAGATGTATTCCTGTGTCTCCTGCTTGCATCCCCACCTGCTCATCCTTACTCTCTTTTGCCATGGGGATACAAAGTAAAATTTAAAGTAGGTTAAAAATATTTGGATGTATGCATGAATAATGGCCACGTAATGTATTGTTAGGCAAAACCAATTTTGGGTGCAAAATCTTTGACGGAACCTTTTAAAGTCACAGATACAAGAATTCTTAAATCCAGGGTTGTTCAACTATCTGTTTTTTTTTGAAATCATGATTGCTACTTATCTAAACAAGTATCTTTAAGTATTTCAAATGATTAAATAACAATGAGGTTAATGTGTTTGAGTAGTAGGATTTTGAGTGAGCATTTAAAAAAGTATATTCTTTATATTTTTGTGCCCCAAAAGCAAGAAAACTAAATACTGCATTACTCTCATCTTATTATTTTTCCCTTTTCAGTGCCAAATAGTGTAAATTAGCAAATGTACACATTATTTAAGTTTCCATTCAAGACACCTGGAAATACTTGCTCTTCTGTACCATTAAAGCAATTTAGATAATGTATAAACTTATTTGCACTTGTAATAACAGCATTCATTACCCTCCACATGTTGTTTGCATGGCTTTTCATCTACAGCTTTCTACCTGCTAGTGAGAGATTGTATTAATTTCCCATGGCACACTGTCAGTGTAGAGATTAGGGGTCTTGGCTGTCCTGTGTGGTAATTCTGGCTGCACCAGTTGCTTTCTGTGTGACCTCAGGCAAGTTGTTTAGTTTCCTCTAGCTTAACTGGATGGCTGACCTTTAGCCAGTTCGTCACCCACAGTCTCGGCATCATTTGCTGCTACTATAAAATCAAAGACCTGCACTAATTAAACTTTAAATTACCAGGTGACTAAGAACTAACATATTTTCTGACATTTAAAACTACCCATTAATGCTGATCTAATAAAGTAGTTTTGATGAACCAAAAGTGGTAGCATAATTTGGATAGGTAGACCAAACTAAGTTAAACATACAGGATCCTGATCTTGGCTTCTAAGAGCAGAAATTTTTTTTTAATTTAAAAAAAGTTTAACACATTGCCTCAGAATGTGTTCTTTTCTTGCTATATGGATTTTCATTGTTCTTTGACTTGGTTATTCATGCGGAATACATTTAATTTCTTACAGTTTTTCTATGTTGGAGAGGGAAAAAAATCTACTTTCAAGTATTCTAAAAATATTGCCACTTGAAAATACTGACTTTAATAGAAGTAATATCCTACATTTATGTAGTAGTTTTCCATAGAAGATCAAAGGAACGGTATTAGACATACATGGTTTTTCTTTTATGTATAACTTCATAGAAATTTTTTCTTTTATCAAATTCTTTTAATTTAGATTCCCAGTCACTCAGCTGGGCAAATTCACAGAAACTTTTGCAGCAGTTTTGAGTCATTCTCAGTCGGATGTATCAGGTGGGAACTTCCTTCCACCCTTTATTTCTCAGTTGACAAGCATTTATATCTTTCAAGGCCCAGTTCAATGCAGCCTCCCCACGAAGTCTCTTCTCCTGCTTCCTCCATCAGTCTAAATTTTCCTTGTGCCTGTAATTTGTACTGATGTGTTGTTTTTTATATTCTTGCTTATTATTTATCTAACGACTTATTTCTCCTGGATGCTGGGCTGAGCATACTCTTGCATAGAGTGAACGCACAATGAATATGTGACTAGAGAAAAGCTGTGAAGATCCCGAGGAGTTGCAGAGCATTGGTTTAGATGGAAGGAGTAGGTTTTCTATCTTGTGGTAACTGTCAGCTAGTTTTGGTTTCTGGATGTCCAGGAAGAACAAAGGAATGCCATGATCTGTGAGGGTCCTCCTTAGGACCTCACTACCTTTGTATCGTGGAACACCTTCTAGCTGAGGTGCTTGTTTTAAAACAGGGCCTAACCCTTCAGTCTCCAGTGACCTAGACTTTAGAAAGTTAAATATGACATCTTCATAGACGGAAATGAAAACCTGTCTGATCACACTTTTACACTAAGCAGTACTGTGCTTCTCAAAGTGTAGAGGCAATTTCTATTTCAGGGAAGAAAGTAATCATTCCCTTTCCCATTATCCTAATTTAATTATTCATGTGTAATTTCTTTGCTGCTGCCTATTTCTCTAGGTCACATGATGGTTATTGAGTTATACATGTAGACTATGTTGAATGCCTTTGATCCTTGTCTTAATAGAAGAAAATAGAGGGCAGTGTAGCAAACTTTACATAGATAAAGATGTACACTGACTTTCTATACTATTGAAAAACCTTTTTATCAGCCATTTCCCATAAAGCCCCTGTTTGCAGATGGGAATAATGTGCATAGGGCTGGTGCTTTTTAAACAGGGAACCAGACAGGGCTAGATCTGCTTAGTCTCTGTTGTCTAGTGTTCTTCCTGTTCATTGCTATAGATTGGAATGACAGCCAGATGACTTGACATGTTGTTTTAAGGAACACCAGTTGAGATATGACTGGGTCAGCATCAACTGCAACCAATTCTGAGAAACAACTCAGAGTTCAACTTGCACTGTTGCCCAATAGTTTCCTTTTCTTTCTTTCTTGTTTTCCCCTTTGGTAGGGGCAAATGAAGCAAGTGAAAGCCAGCATGGTGCAAAGGTATTGTCCCATGAATGTTACTCAGAGGTTTAAATTTTTAAATGAATTCCATTCTTTAAAATGGAATACCATTTTAAAGAAATGTGCTGTCTGTAATGGTACTTTCTTCTTAGGTTGGGAACTATGTAGAAGAGACCTTTGCTAGAAAGGCAATTTTCAGCTAGGCCATCTGCATTCAAGGAATGTAGAGCACTGTAGCATCTACAAGACACTGCAGGAAAGAGGCAGACTCATTTTGTATAGCTCCTGGGCAGTTCTGACCTTGCACGTGGATTTCAGATTGCTCCTGGATAAGCAGTGTACTGAATAAGATCAAACATGGAAAATGGAAAGAGAAAGAAGAGCTCAGAGAAGGAGCTGAAGGACTTAGAATAGGGAAGGTATCACCTACTTTATACCTGATTTAAGAAAAAGTTCTGATCCCATCTGGTTCTAGTCTTATCAAAGGAATCCCTAAAAATAAAGAGCTATATTTAAGGAGAACCATAAAGCTCAATCTGCCTTAAATTATCCCAGGTCCCTACCATAGCTGATATTATAGCCACTGCCTTGGCAGGTCATTGTCTGACTGTGGAGTCTGGAAGATTAGTGTTAAAGGCTTCCCTGAGGGGAGGGCATGCACAGTAACGCAGGAAGAGAAGCTAGATTCCTTATAATTCTGCCAGGTAAGTAAAACTTGGAGGAGGATGAGTACAAGTAAGAGGCCTGAGCTGTGAACATAAAGGAGGTAACTTCTTTCTGCTGAGATGTGGGTAGAAAGGAAAGATGTTGGGCTCTTTTTTTTTCCCACTTTTATCTAAACTCTCATCAGGCTGTTGCTGATTGTCACCACCAGTTAGTTATAGGACTTTGGCTAAGCCATTTCACACCTCTGCACTTCAGTTTCCTCCTTTGTAAAATGTTACTTCTGCACTTCTTGAGCAGGATCTGAAGGGAGAGACACTGTTCTGTGGGATGTTGCAGGAATGAGAAAATGCATGATGGGTAAAGACAAGTGTGCTTGGGAAGCCAAGGGTCAAATAATGCTTTTATTTTTTTTTTTAATTGCAGGTCTTTTCAGAACTTGTAGTAACTGAATGTCCACTCAAAATATCTGAAAGGAGGTATACTATTTGGTGAACCCGAAACTTACCTGCCAGTGGTACCCATTATAAAGGCTCATCTTGAGAGTCAGTGTTTTGTACAATTTATAGGCTAAGCCATATTTTGATGGCTGAGGTCCTTCTGGGTTTTAAATTCTGTGAATCTTCACCTAGTTTATCTCTTTTTCTGTTTCCTTTCTAGCTAGCCTCTTCGCCTCTTACCTGCAGGAGTTTGTGTTGCATGTAAACCTTTTATCAAAAAAGCGCTGTTAGAAAATCCCTGCTTCTGCTTTAAGAGAAATGCACACTGAGCATGTAAACTTGCAAGCTATGAATTTTCCCTTTATTTTTGTGCTTTAAACTACATCAAATCACAGGCAGTGAAAGTACAAAGAATGAATTTCTCAAGTGCATGCACATACATGCCCACACACAGTGTAGCCTAACAAAAATATTGACCCATTTATATTAATAGTGGATAATATTTCCAAAAAGAACAATTTGTAAAACACTCAGATTTTATTCTGACAGAGGCATTTCTGAGCAAAGCAGGGTGACTAACATAGAGCTGTGATTAAAAGATGAATGCTGGATATATACAAAGCGTGTGCCCTTTTTCTTTGGGCCTCAAGATCACACACAGGTGTTTATCGTTCCTAGCCACACTAACATCAGTTTTGTACGTTCAGTTTGGCCTGTGCCAAATCTACCTTTGGCTTGGTGAGGAGCTAGTAGCAGCTGGGGAGTTTTGCAGATGTTTTTGGGGGAGTAGAGGCAGGTGTGATGTCCAGGGGAAGTCAAGGTGATCTAGGTTGCACCTCCACCTACTGAAATAGCTCCTCTTCCTCAGGCTGTTGGGAGTGGGCAAAGATAGGGGAGTCATCTGTAATCCCTCAGGCAGAAAGAGAGTAAAGATTCATATTTTCTTTTCATATTTCATTATTGCGTTTTTTGAGTTCTCTAGAATTAGAGTAATCTAAATCTCAACCAATGATCTAGAGCCAGCATATGACATTGGGCTATGAGTTTGGTTTTCTTTTTTTTTGGTGCTGGAGATCGAACTCAGGGCCTTGCACTTGCTAGGCAAGCACTCTAACCACTGAGCTAAATCCCCAGACCTCTTCATATGCTTTTGAAGAAATAATTTGTCAGGTAATGTTAGAATGCAAAACCTAAAATCTGATAATAATTTTCCTTTTACTTTTAAATTTACATGTTATACTTTTTCAAATATTTGGTTGTCTATCTTCTGCTTTCTTAAAAACAATTTTTTTAAATCTTTGTTGAGCCGGGTATGGTGGCTCACACTTACAATCCCAGCACTTTTGAGGCTAGGCAGGATGACTGACAGTGCAAGGCCATCCTGTGCTACATAGCAAGGCTGTGTCTGAAAAAACAAACAGAAAAGAGCCTTTGTTGAATTTTGTGTTACTTGGATTTAAGCTTACTTCTGATGACACATTCATATTCCTATTTGGTTTTTCTCAACTTGTTTAAAAAACTAAAAATAGATCTACCACAAGATCCTGCTGTCCTAAAGAAATGAAGTCAGTCTGTCACAGAGATAAGCTGTGTGCCCATGTTTGTTGTAGCACTATTGAAATAGCTAAGACATAGAATCAACTTATGTGCCCATCAACAGATGAATGAACAAAGAAAAAAATACATACATTTCAGCCATAAGGAAAAGTCAAATCCTCTTATTTGCAGCAAAATGGATGGAACTAGAAGATATGACGATAAATGAAATAAGCCAGACACAGAAAGCCACATGTTCTTTCTCATATGTAGAAGTTTAAAAAGTTGACCCGAAAGTAGAATAAGGATTTCTAGAGGTTGGAAAGAATGCTCTTGAGTATGTATGTATGTGTGTGTGTGTGTGTGTGTGTGGAGGGGTAGTGGAAAAGAGTGGTTGGATTTGGTCAGTGCATGTATGCATGTATGGAAATATCACACTAAACACCATTAATATAAACAATGAATATTTGTTAACAAAAAATCCAAAACAACTGTAACACAAAGCTAAATTAAGTATAAGCATTCCCCAAATTGGAATTAGTTGTATCCACTTAATTATATATATTAAGCTCCAAATTGTATTTTGAAAATTGATGAATGATTGATACATATGTTTTGTCCAAGTGATAAAAGATGTTACATGGTATTGGCTTGCTTCTCGAATCTCATAGTTCCTTGGCCTCATCAAGTTGTTTTGGAGAGGATTCCACACTGTGCTGTGCACCAGCTTTTGAATTCAGCTGTCCCATTTTTACAAACCACCTTTTCTGTTCCCTTTAGCATATAAATGATGCCTTAGTTCATCACTCATTGCAAACTCTGGCACAGAGCGGATGCTTCATAGATATCTGATGAGCATACTCTTCCTACTCAGTCAGTATTTGCTGAGTAAATGAACAGATTAGTTAATGAGTGGTGCTTACTATAATTGTCTCTACTTTCATGCCAGTAATGTAGCCATTACTTGGCATCCCACACTATTTTACTTAACAATTAAAAGTAAATTTTTGTAACTCATAATCTTTGATGTTAGTGTTTGATGTTTATTTTCCTGTTTTTAAAGATGTACAGATAAAGTTAAAAGAATTCTGCATAGAACCATTAGTACAGATTTCACAAAGCTAAACAGATGTGTCCATGGGATTGATTCTGAATTGATGCTACAACTCCTTTGATGCTACAATTTTGAAAGAGTCCTGAGTCCTCTCATGTAGGACTGAGGTAGTCTTTATGGGACTGAAGATAAGTGCCATAAAACCACTTGGTAGGGTTTGTTTTGGTGTGTTACAGCATTTGTCCTCTGTAATGCTCAGTCATTTTATGGATGAAGAATTTCCATAAAGCCATCTGCATAACCTTCAAGTCATCTTATGTAAAAAAAGAAACTAGTTTGCATTCAGTCTGTACTTAATTGTTGATATTTTATAGGCAGCGCTCTGGATGTATAGAAATATTGAGGATTCCAGGTCATTTGTTAGGCTTACTGACTAGTACAGTAAGTCTCTGTTGTTAAAGACTAGTTTGGGAGATGACAGAGTGTTTTACTTTAGGCTACCATTACAAATGACCGTAGATGAAGTGTCCCAGGTAGCAAACATTTATTGCTCACTGTTTTGGAGGCTAAGGAGTCCAAGATCAAGGTGCTGGCAGATCTTGTTCTTCCTGGGTTGTAGATGGCCCTCTTGTCATTATACCCTTACATGGCAGACAGAGAAAGAGAGGAGAAGCAAGTTCTTTCCTGTCTCTTCTTATAAGGGCACTAATCCCATTCATAAGGACCTCACCCTCATGACCTAATCACTTAGCTAAGGCCGCAATTCCAAAACCAGCATATTCTTCAGCATATGAATTTGAGGGGAGAGGCAAAAACATTCAGTCTGTAGCATGGATACACATCATTCTCTTTTAGGGTGGGGAGAGGAAAGTCTGCATGTGTCTTTGTTGCATTTTCCCAATTTCATCAGTTCTCTGACAATTTGACTATGTCATCACCAACATCATTGCTTGATAAGGGGGAATTGATTTGTAAAAGTACCTGTCCCTTTTAATAACCAACGCACTGGCAAAAGAATTGAAAGTACTTTTGGAATTTTGTATTGGGATTTATTTTATTTGTTGTAATTTACCCCCAAAATGATAGTGTTGAGATTTCCTTTTCCATCTTTTTTTTTTTTTTTTTTTTTGGTGCCAGGGTTCAAACTCAGGGCCTTATGCTTGCTAGGCAAGCACTCTAACCACTGAGCTAAATCCCCAGCCCCTTCCTTTCCCATTATTTTTGAGCAGGTATTTGTGTCTTTTTGTGGGGGAGGCGCAGCACATAAGAAATTGGCTTTTACGATGATTTTGAGAATTGTGCACACTTGAACAGAGATTATAAGCTTAAGTTTAAATAGCTTTGAAATCTTTTAAAAAATTGTTACATCTTTTAATATTGCTTTAACACTGTCTACATTTAACATGTCCAACAATTTGGATTTGAATGCCCTAACATTTCATATATTTGCCAATGGAAATACCAACATGTGCTTTTTTCTGGGTCTTACCCAGGAATATGAAAAGAATATGTAGGACATAGCATCTATTCTCATGGAACTTAGAATTCGCTCCCTTCCTCTCCCCTCCTTGACTCACCTCTCTTTTCCTCCCCTCCCCTTTCCCTTTTCCTCTCCTCTCCACTCCCTTTCCCTTCTCTCTCTCTCTTCCCCTCACCACCTCATCTCTGTCTCTGTCTCTCCTAGGTTGGGAGCTATTGGAAAACATGACATTGAGGAATTACCTGATTAATTATGTGATTTAAAAGATCTCTGGCTTCTGCGAGAATAAATAATAGGAGGGTGAGGTTGGAAGTATGAGATTACTATTGCAATAATTCAGAGGATGTTGGCTTAGATCTGTGTAGCTGCAGTGGAGGTGGTGGAAAGGGGATTCACTGACTGGAAAGAGTGTAGGAGATAAGATTTATTGAAGGGTACAATGCGAGGAAAGAATGAGAGAGTGGTGTCAAAGATGACATCAATTTTGGGACCTGATCACTAGAAGGATGAGGTTGTCATTTACTCAGATGCAAAAATTGAAGAGGAATAGATTTGGAAGAGTATCAGATAACCCTTTGGGCACCCCAAATTTGATATGTCTATTAGGTTTCCAAGTGGAGGTACAGAGTAGGCAGTTGGAGATTATGATTATGAGTTCAGGGGCGAGATCTGGGCTGAAGGTACAATTTTGGGAGCCTCACAGTCTCCATACAAGCCATGAGATGGAGACAAATCCACAAGAGGGAGGCGAGCATATCTTTATGATAGCAACAGACTGAAGATAAAAATTCAGTTGAAGTTGTATGGTTCCTTATTAGCAGGTGCAAAGAAAAGTAGGAAATCAGAGACTAGAAGCGATTCAGACTTTCATGGAAGGTATGGGAATTGAACTTGTCCTTGCGGATGGTTAGGGTGTGAAAGCATAAACAGACTGGGGGGGCATTTTGGTGGAATCACTAGAATTAAACACTCTTCAGTCCCTTTGTAGGAAGATAGAAAGGGAAAACAGGAAAGTCATGTCGAATTTTATCACATGTGGAAGGAGAAGGAGGCAGAGTCTCTGCTTGGTCAGTTTCCTGGGATCATGATATGCAAATGATAAAGAGACTTGACTTCCATTAAAATCTTCGGTGATTGCCAACACTTCACTGACAGCTTTTCCTTCTTATCCTGCAGCTGGTGCTGCCTTGTATTTTGCAGTAACTTGAAACTGACATGTGGAGAATTTTAAGTACATATGTTATCAAAACAGATGTTTCACAGACTTTATAGACTCTCACGAGGTCATCTCATCTTTCAGAAAGCAGCCTGGAATTTGAATTTAGTTCTTCTCATAATTTCATGTTCTCCAAAATAACCATGTGGAAAATTTAAAATTTATTAGCAACTTTCTCTTGTTCTTAGATTTGAGAGAAACGGCAATTTTAGTAACCTAAAAAAACTTCTATGTTGTGTTACCTAGAGGCAGATTATTGAATAACTTTACCTGCCTGGTGATAAATCTAAGGTCTGTATGTATGTTTGGAGTCATATTTTTAAAAAGGAAAAAATATCTCTGCATACTTTTTTGAAGCAAAGTGATAATTAAATGTAAAAATGAACCTCATAAAAATAATACAAAGCATGCTGATCTCAGAACAATGTTTAGAGAAATTTTGCATCTTGTTCTCTCTCCGTCCACTTTTTACTAAAATCCGTATGTGAACCCGGTCTTGTTGTATTCTGTGCAACTGTTTCTTATGGAGTGGCAAAAGTGAAGGACTTTGGCAAGACTCTCCGAGAAGATAAGAGAAAATTAGGCGTTTCTTTGCTCATTTTCCTTAGAGAATGCCAAAAACTCAACGGGTTGGTCATTGTGTGGAATGACCAAGTATGATGGCCCGTATCTGAGTTTTCCCTTTGGCCTTGAGGAGGTGCAGAGTACAGCAACTCCAGCAGGACTTGACAGTTTGCTTCTCTTCACTGAGTCTTGTGGGTGCTGGTTGAGAGTAGCAGTCAGTTAGAGGCTCGGGGCTGGAGAAAGAACAGATGGACCTTCTAACACTGTCCAGTAGAGTCCCATAGTCTACACATGCACTGGCCAGAAAGCTAGGCACTAGGCATATGTGGCTGTGTAGTTGAGAATGTGCCCAGTGCGATGGAGAACATGTGTTTTAAATCTGTTTCTTTTCAGCTGTTTTAAATGTAAGTAGGCAGACGGGGCAGTGTGCAGTGTTCACTGTACACTAATGATGGCACATCTCAACTGACAGCTCTTCTTGGGCTGGCACATAGGTGGGCAGATAGATGCCCATGCTGCCCTCTCCAGTACGTCTCTACCACCCTGCTGAGTGTCCACAACCAGACATTCAAGTAGGGACGTGGCACCCTTGATTACTTTTAGTAATTGGCTCTCGCCCAGGACTTTGTGAAGTCCCTCCCTCCTGCTGTCATCTATACCCCACTGAGTTGGCTTCTGTGGGTGTCAGCTGGAGTATAGCTGGCAGTGAGCAGCAGGGGATGTGGAGGTGGGGAGAAGGTATATGAGAAGGTAGAATGATGTTCAGTGAGATGAGGCCATTGTTAGGGTCTTAAAGGCCACTTTTCTCCCAGAGATACTAAAAGTACACCATTTGAATATTTTTTCACTGCTTGAGAAAGAGAATAATCCTGGAGAGACTTTAGAGGTTACATTGGAAGATACTAGTGCCTGGAAAGTAGGAATGTTGTGAGAGACCCAGTTTCTTGCCTCAAGGACGATTGCATGTTCCTAAGGCCCACTTTTCAAGTGTTTTTTAGTTTTTAAAAATTTAAGCTTGTATTATTGAGGGCCTACTATGTGTTTTTACAGACATACAGACTGCGTATGTATTGCTTTGGTGTGGGGGTTATTAAGGAGAGGGATAAAGAGGACAGGATATTACAGTGACTAAAATAGGATCGTTGTGAGCCAATGAAGGGTTGAGGGTGTGACCTGGCCACACCCTCAGAATTCTTTCAGAATTCTCTTGTGGAGCATTGGGGTTATGAGCATGCCAATTAAAGTCATGTTTCTGGATCACAGTGGTGGTAGGAGAGGGAGAAAAGAGGTCTTCTGCCTCTTAATCAGTTTCACATCTGAAGGAAAGATCTGACTGCCGCTTGTGAGTGATTCTCCTGGATCAGAAGCCATGCCAACAGGACTTGCCGAGGAAGGCATTGAAAAGGATGTGTTGATGGATCTTTTTGTGGTCATTCTGCCACTCTCACTCATAAAACTAAATGGAGCTTAAGTGCCGGGGACTATGCTTCAGTTGGCATCTAAATGAGGAGGGAAAAAAATATGTACATGGAAGAAGAAAACTAATAAAACACACCACAAGACAGATCCCCAGGAAATGGTATGGACAGTAAATGCCGTGGCTGATGGTTGTCTTCAAATACATGAAGGGCTGTCAGGTGGAGGAGGTATTAGACTTACTCTCTGGGGCTCCAGAATGTAAAACTGATGGTATTTTTCTTTAAAGAAGTGGTTTTGAAGACCTATTAATGCAGAGTGTTCTGGGGAGAGAGAATGATTTAAGAGGGGAGAGAGAGTGTAGACTATGAAGATGTGACAGTGGCTGTGAGTTACTGGGAGGTACATTTCAGTTAGTAGAAGGAAAAGCTTCAGAAAACAGGCTTATGTGAGGCTGCTGCCCCAGTGTTCACAGAGGGACCCTGTACACCGCATAGGAGAGGCAGGGAGTATGCTGGCACATCCGGGGTCAGTCAGATCCTCTGGCTCCTCCCTTTTATGAATAAAGTTTTACTAGAATGTAGCCATACCCATCTGTTTAACTTTTGTGCCTGGCTGCTTTGACCATGCAGTGGTAGAGCTGAGTATTGTAGTTGCAACATATCTATTGCATGGCCCACAAACCTTCAACTGTTCATCACTGGCTCTTATAGAAAAAGTTTTCTGGGGCCTAAAGAGGGCAGAGTCCAGTGACAGGTAAAATCCTTTCTAAGGGATTCAGAAACAAAATAAGACTAGAGCCTTAGGGGATGTCTGGAGAAAGCTTGCAGGATGTAGACTGGACCTTGGTGGGAATGTGGGCTGGTGCTGGGAGAAACCTTTCCACATGGACCACTTGAGCAATCCAAATGCTCTGGAGAATTAAGTCACCATTCCACACTCATTCATTCCTTCACTGTGTCTCCAGCTGATGTAGATATTCATCTGAAACATTCTTTGCCTGCTCTTGGTAACGTAAGCACAAATTCTGGCATGAGCTGTTTGCATTTTGATAATAACTTTGCTAGTACAGAAATGCTCATTAAGTTCAATGTTTATAATTGAGTTTTATAGAGTTATTTTATTTTAAGTGTAATCATCTCACCTAGACACAATTTAGAATTTATTCATGTGTTCAGCTTAATTGTAGGATGTAAGAAATGATTGTTCCAAAATGGAAACATCACTGTATGTGCAGGAAGTGTCACTTGCAGAGTTAAAGGTGGGATGCACATTACTATTCATGCCTTTTTAATTGATTAGCCTTTAAGGCTTCTGAAAGCCTTTAAAAGTTGTTTTGCCAACATTAGACCAGCTGCTGTGTAATTATGGTAGCTCTTCTTGCAGTTAAATTCTTTTAATAACGTGTTCAATCTGCCGATGCCAAAGTACTTTGAACCTGTGATATATACTATAGAGAGCTTTTGTTTTTACTTACAGATGGTTGGTGCTGTTTTCTAGGCAACTCTGTAGAATTTTCACAGAAATTTTAAAGATGAATTACTTCAAAATGAGAGGCAAATGGTTTTGAACATCAGGTTACTCCTCCCCCTGTAAAAAGTGTTCATATGTGAGTTGAATTTTGAACTTGACTCGTAACAACCTAAGTATGCTCATTAAAAAAATTCTCCACCTTGCAACCTTCCATGCTGGGGCTAAAGTTTCCCTTCAAAAACTACATTTGAATTCAGTGGTGTGTTTTGCTGTTTTTTTTTTTTTATGGAGTACTATCTTAAAATGTGGTGTAAAAAGATGTAACTAAGGGAAAAAGGCTGTGTTAGAAATACACAAACAAAATCCTGTGTGTCTTTCCTCCCAGATGTACCCTTGCCCCACATCTTGTGCAGTGTGGACAGGTTACTCTAATGGATAAGGCAGATACTAAGTGGGGCTGAAATGTTGGTGGCTGCAGAGGTTGCTCTGGGTAACTCAGACCACTTTGGTAACTTCTTCCTTTTAGCATTGTAAGAGAAAAAAGCAAAACCATTTAAGACAGAAGCACAGGGCTTCCATCATCTGGTGGAACAAGAGACTACAGTGGCTGCAGTGGCTTTCTGTGGTCCTTTCATCTCAGTTGCTTTAAGGACTGTACCTATGTTGTTGGGGAAGCCCGAGGTGAGTCCCTCAACCCTCTAGTCCTCTTTTCTCTCCACTTTGTGGTGTGGAGGGGCTGGGAGTGCAGTTGACCTTTTCCTGTTTGAAAATGTCAGTCTGAGCACAAGGACCCGAGTTCAATCCCCAGCACTAAAAAAAAAAAAAAAAAAAAAAGAAAATGTCAGTCTGTTTCAAGCTTGAATAGAAGTTCAAGAATATTAATGTAGAAGTTCAAGAATATTAATGACCTGCAAAATCTGGAGAAAATGCTATAACCTTGGCAGTATTGGCTTATGTAATGACCGAGTTAGCCAAAAATTGAGTCTCCTAACCCCATTCACAATTGCAGAAGTGTTTGTCTCAGCAGCTGTATGCAAACTGGGGTCATTTGGGGGGTTTGAGGGACTGTGAATTTGTAGGTCCAGAGTACTTGGTATACTATAAAGTAGCATTGAGGCATTGTTATCAAAAGAACTAGAATTTATTTAATTAAAACTTACCTAATTAATTAAATTCCTTTCTGTGGGACAAAACCTCCTAGTAAATGGCTTAATCTTTTCAAAGTTATATTGAGTGTTAATTCAGAGTATTTCTAATATTGCAAATCAGTACAATAATCTACTAAGGTATGACCAAGAAAAGTACCCTCCATCTCAGAAATCTGTTTCTAAACATTGAAACATTAATATCATTATCCATTTGTTGGTGAAAGCATTTTTTGCTAAGGTACGTGCTGTAGTTATGGTGGTATGATAAGGATTAAATCTGACTTTCAAGTGTCAATTCTGATTGCTTAGATGAGACTTTGTTTTCTAATTCTCGTTAAAAAAAATTAATATTTTAGTTTAATAAAACTGTAAGCTTTCAAATCTTTCTGAGGTTGTTACTCTCCTACAATAATCTCACATTATTTTGAGATTGCTTTGAATTTGGGAGAGGAGATGTTGATTTACTCTCTGGTGCTAAGACCCGATAGTCACAGACCTACACACATGCAGATGTGCATGTATGTGTACGTGAGTAGTCAGTTCCCAAAGGACTCTACTGTTGAGCTCAGATGGCCGGCTATGTCATGGAGGTCCTTCATCCCTGTAAGTCTGCGCTTCTTAAACTAGTCCTCTCCCTAAATTTCCAATTACATTTGAAGGCATAACTCTTTATTTGTTATCGAGTACTTAAGTTCTTAGTTATGAACAGCAAACACCCAGGTCAAATTAACCTAGGACAGATTATTTAAAATGATTCTCTTATGTATGAAGCAGAATGCAGTTTGTTTGTTGTTTGTTGTCGTGATTGGTTTGTTTGCTTGCCCTTGACTTACTTTCTGTGGACTCTGAGGGTTGGTCTTTGTGCTCTGGGTCTGGACTGCATCATTCCTCCCTTATGTTAGTAACTGAAGAATAACTGAAAAAAGAGAATGTGGTGAAACTGCCAGAAGACTGCTGGAAGAAAAGGGCTATCGTTGGTCCTTATGAGCAGAGATAGCATCTCATACCCATCTCTTATTTGTCTTTCAGCTGTGCAGTTTTCATTCTTTCTTAATGCAGTCCAGGCACAAACAGGGCGGGCTTGGTGAGCTCAGATGCTGCTGAGGTGTGCGTATCTCCCAGGTCACGCCGCTGTGTGGGAATGACTTGTGCTCTCTCCAGGCCCGTATGCAGCAGTCCTGGGGAAGATAGCTCACTGGCCCTGGTGGGGACAGACTTCATCACAGACCAGTCAGCAGTGGCTGGCAGTAGGACCATATTGTATGAACCTGTTGGTGGTAGCCCCTTTCCTGTGTATGACAGGAGAATCTGTGGGCTGGAGAAGCTTGGTATATACCCGTGAGATGTTTCCCCTCCTCCTACAGGGACACATCACCATTCTCTTCCCAACTGTGACTGCCTGGCCCCTTTCAGATTATCTTCTTTTTCTTTTCCCTGTTGCCACTACCCTCCAGCCATTTTTATTTTAAAGATCTGGGAAAGAACCTGGGGTAAGACATACTTCAGGCAGGCAGAGGATTCCTGGCTGATGAGAGCAGATCAGATCTCCTCTGCTTTGTCTTCGATCTCCAGCTACCTTTGTCTTCTTTTTGTAATGCGGAGCAAGTGGCTGCTCTGGAGAAGGCAGATGAAAAGGTCAAATGGTGAAGCTCATCGTCTGCCTCTGGCCCAAGAGATGATGCCCTTTTCTAAAGGGTAAATGTTTTCTCAGGATGGATGGATCAGTCATGAGACCAAAATTTCATGACTACCTTAGGAGATATTTATTCCTTTATGTATGTATAACATGCATACATACATAAAGATAGTCGGGAAAAGATACCTTTGATTTTTCTTTTTTTCCTGATTTATTTTTATTATTCAAATTCATTTGCATACACTTTTAGGGTGAGAATGTTTTCCAAACCCATTTAACATGCAACTCCTAAAAAAATTAAGTGGGATTCTGTGAGTTTCACTTAAATAGGAGACATTCGCCCTCCACCTTGTCCTCAAGTGAATGGTGCTAGCTCACTTAGGTTCTCCTTCTGACAGCCATTCCGGAACAGTGTGTTCCCAAAGGGGTTGCAATAGATTTCTAAATCTTCTATTTTCAGCTCCTGCCTAGTTATCCTACCCTGATTGGCATTTAACCATTGAATTAGATTTTTTTCTTGCTAAAGAGATCTTTAGGAGCTTTAACTTCAAGTGCCTGTGTCTCTGTCTGTTTGTATTATAATTGACACTGAGTAAGCACTTTTTGCAGGAAAGGGCATTGTCTTTTAGGATTGAGCGAGGGTTTAGACACGTGGTTACCTGATTCTCTTTTTCAGGTTTCTGTGTAATAGACAGGCGCATCAATAACAATCTCACCTGGCACATGTTAACATGATTACTTTGGTTTTGCCATCAGTGAGGATCTTATTCGCTGGGAGCTGTTTCCTTGGGCTTGTTGACTGATATGGTCATAAATATATCCCTGAAGGGTAAAACTGTACCTGTTTCAGCACAGATGGAACAAAAATGAATGTCCCACTGTTTTAGTATTACAAGTTGAAATCCCACTGCAGCCTGAAATTTAAGGTAGTGACAATTCAATTTCTACTCTTTTTTTTCTAGTTTTTTTGACATATGGCTGAATAAATAAAATTTTTTTAGTCCATCAGTTTTTCTGACCATATTGTATACGTGGTTTATTTTTTGCCCCAAATCATATAATACACTATACAGTATTTCAAAAATGAGGACAATTTTAGAAGTTTTTATTACCTTTAATTATTGGATAGTAAATAAACAAGCTAGGTTTTCTAGACCTAGAAATGTAGTTTCGTTATATCCTTGCATTGGAGAGACTAAGTAATGCAACTACCATTTCCTCCTACTATATCACAATATTCAATCAAAAACATCAATTATTCTATCTTTAAAAACTTAAAGACTTAGCAGGGAAATGCAGATAGGTAACAATTCTACAGTAAGGAATTATAGAAATTGTGGCAGAAGGTACGGTGAGACACAAGGTTAGGAACTGGCTAATTCAGTTCAAGGATGGATTTAACTAGGAGGTGATAGCTGAAGGGGACCAGCTGTATTCAGTAGTGTGCCCAGAGAAGTTCGGAAGGAAGAAGAAAAAAGGAAGAAGGAAGAATGCGAACCAAGACATAGCACAAAGCACTGTGGCTACTTGGGGAAGCTCATTTGTTTGATTGAGGCAAGGGTGTAGGGTGTGAGGGAGTATCTGGAATTGGGACACAAAAAAGAAAGGATAGGGCCTAATCATGGAGGAATGGATGTGTTAGACTAGAGTATGCATTTTATTATAGGTAATAGTATTTTTGTCATTTTGTTACATGTCTTTCAATGTAAAAAGAGTATGAATACTGCTATTATTGTCAACATAAGGAAATACCAGAATCTTATAGAGGGAGGGAGACCAAAGTGATTGTGTTAAGTTCCTACCTCGACCACATTAAAAAGTTACTGGCTATGGAAGCCATTGAAGACTTTGAAATGAGAACTGATAGTATCTTTAATGTCAGTGACCTCTTACAGTATCATCTCAATTTATTACTCTTTTTTTTTTAAACCAAGAACATGTATTGGTACAATGTACATATAATGGTTACATTCATCACATTTATTTTGTACCTGTACATGGAATTTATTGCTCTTTAAAAGAAATAATTAAAAAACTTAATTGGTTCCCTCCTGCATTTCTAGACTCCCATTTTCTCCATATAAGTTTTCAGTATCAGTAAAAAATTCACTTGTTACACTGTTGGCATAAGCACATTTCAAAGACTCATAGGAAAGGAGTATTTGAGGACATAGAAGATGGAACAGAAAGTAGAAGCTATTATTTGTGGCTTCACATCATTGATTTTCATGATTCGGGTCTTCTCTGGGTCCCCAGTAGGCACTGCCAGGCCAAGTGGGAGAAGCAGTATGGCAGGTGTAGTACCTGGCACATAGTAGACATGTAAGGATTGTGTTTCCATTACTATAAGAAGATGCCTGAGGCTGGGTTCTGTAAAAAGAAAAGAGACCTGTTTAGCTTACAGTTCTGGGTATGGTACTGCCATTAGCTCAGTGCAGCTCAGGTGAGGGCTTCATGGCAGATGGCATCACAGTAGCAGGAACATGTGCAAGAGGGAATCATAGGGTGAGATAAAAAACCAGATCACAGCTGGGGTCCCACAAGAATTATGTTAATCCTGTCCAGTGGCTACCACCAATGACTGATGACTTCCCACTAGGTCCTTCATCTTGAAGTTTCTGCCACCTTTTATCATCATACTGGGCACCAGGCTTCCAACACTTGGACTCTCTGGGACATATCCAAACCATGGGAGTGTTCTTACTCTTCCTCTTTAAAATCTAGCTTTTTATTTTTATTTTTTTTTCTGAAATCAGGACCCACTGGATTTTCTCTTTGTGGCTAATGTCAAAAGTGACTGAAACTAAGAAGAAAATAATTACTGAGGTGTTAGACCCACATAACCATATAATGTTAGAATGAGAAGAGAATTTAATGATTATCTAATACACTCAGTTTCCCACTTCAAGACCCTGAGAGATTGAGGAACTAGGAGGGAGAACCAAGATGTATCATGTATAGGTACAGAATAAATTTAATGAATGTGACCAATGTATGTAGAATGTACCAATACATGTTCTTGGTTTAAAATAAATAAATAAATAAATTAAAAAAAAAATCACAAAGCTAATAAATGTCAGAAAAGGGCATGACCAGGTCCTCTAACTTGAAATAGTAGATCATTCTGGTCTCTCAGACATGTAGGTGACATTTTGGCAGGTTTTTCATTTTTCCTAGAGTTAGCACTATTAAAGTTTTTAATAAGCATATCTGAAATATATCCCTTCATAAACTATGTCTTTATTCTCAGTTTTTTTTTTTTTTTTGATCAGCATCCATCTGAGCTAGTCATTTTAGTATCACTTCTTTTTTTTTTTGTGCTGGGAATCGAACTCAGGACCTTGTGTTTGCAAGGCAGGCACTCTAACCACTGAGCTAAATCCTCAGCTTAGTATCACTTCTTAAAATCAAAATATTTTATTAGCACATTGACCAATACAGAATAGTGGTGTTTGTTTTGGGGAATTGGCACGTGTGTATGACATATCTAGATCCTCTTCAGTCCCTTCACTCCCCTCTACCTTTCCTCTCTGCTCCCTTGGGCACCCTGTCCCGTTCCAAGAGTCACTTTTGTCTCCATCCTATATTTACTTTGTCATTTTGTCCTGTCGATTTGATTTTGATTTTATTTTCTTCCTTAATTTAATCTTTCCTCCTTTAAAATTTTTTCTTTAACTTTGGACTATTGAAGTGGCTTTAAAATTGAGTTTTCCCTTCTGCAATCCGTTCTCCTTACTACCGCCTCTGGAGTTTTCTTTGTAAAACATAAATTGGAATGATGAGTTAGTTCAACAACCATCAGTGGCTTTTTATTTGTAAAGTTCTCCTTTGCTGTGGGCCTTTGCAATATAGCTTCAGATCCCTCTTCTACATTCTCTTCTGGACATTTTATTCTGTCTTTGTTTCTCCACCTCTAATCCCACCAGGCTTCTCAGTGTTTTTAACTGTTTTATACCCTTTACTGGGATGCCCTTTCTCACTGCAAATTAGGCACATATCAGTGCCCAATATTATGCAAGCTGTAGGGCAAGAAAAAGTAAATTTCCCTCTATCTTTCATAGTTATTAGTCAGATGGATCCATCAAACAAAAAACAGATTAACAAGAGAAAACAGAAATGTGGTAATATGTTTACCTTGTGTATACATGAGAAATGCCCAGTAAATGAGCAGATCTAAAAAAACACAGCTTTGTACCAGGCTTAAAGATCATCTTCAGTAGATACACAAAAAGAAGGATGTTAGGGCTGCCAGGTATGGGGAGATGCCTGAGAAAACACACAGTACGCAGTTTTAAATTAGTGCCTCTCCTTTGATCAGAGTCTTATGTGATTCAGAGTCACCCTCTTCCTGCTTTGGAGAGGAACAAAAGATGGAATAGAAAATGGAAGCTATTATTTGTAGTTTCATAGCTTTGATTTCTGCTACTCATATCTTTTCTGGTTTCCTGATGGGAGATTTCTTTTAGAGATGTAAATTTGCTTTACAAAAGGTAACTTTGATTGTTTACAGAGCTCCTTTTTTTTTTTTTTTTTGATGGTGCCGGGGATCGAACTCAGGCCCTTGTGCTTGCAAGGCAAGCACTCTAACCAGTGAGCTAAATCCCCAGCCCCATTACAGAGCTCCTCTTGTGCCTGCTGTTCCTCCAAATAATCTTTATGCCAAAGAAACATACTCTGAAGTGACATATTCTGGTCTCCTACACTCTTGATACTGGATGGCATATCCTACTATGTTATACATGCATCATTTTCTTCATGAGGTTTTTCTTTTTTAGTTTAGTTAAATGATCATCCTCTGTTACTCCCACCGTGTTTTGTTTATACTTCTCTAATAGCCTTGAGTAATATGGTCTGATGTTTCACTAGACTTAGTAATTTAAAAATATAGCTGTTTAATTCAATAGTTTGTGAACTTCTTTTAAATATTTAAAAATTTTTTTTGACTCATAATAATTGTGCATATGTGTGGAGTACAGTGTGATTTTGACGCCTGTGTACAAAGTGTGATTAAATTAGGGTTATTAGCAAATCCATCACTGCAAAAATGTATCGTTTCAGTTGGTGGACTCCTTAAACTCAGCAGTTCTATTAAATTAATTCTCATAGTCTTGGAACCTGTGGTAGACTGAATACTGATCCCTCTAAATGTACATGTCCTAATTCCTAGAACCTGTAGTTACGTTACCTACAAAAAGGAGTTTCATAGATGTGAGTTAAGTTAAGGATTCTGAGATGGGTTAGTTTTCCTGATGGACTGGTGGGCCAGTGTAATCACAGGAGTCTATGAGAGGGAGGCAGGCATTGAAGGGGACAGCGATGTGATGAGAGAAGTAGAAGGAGGAGGGGGTAGTCAGCAGAAGCACGGATTGGAATGGTGGAAGGAGCCATGAACCAAGAAGTAAAGAGAGAAGCTGGAAAAAGCAAGGAAACTAGGACCTCCAGAAGGAATGTAGAGCTGCCAACGCTTGATTTTAGCCCAGTAAGACCCATTTCTGACTTCTGACTACTGAAACCATGAGATAATAAATTCATGGCATTTTAAGTCACTAAACTGGTAATTTACTAAGTAGCAACAGGAGACTAATATAGTAGAGAGGAAGAAAGATATCTTTTCTTTCACCTGTCTTTAGACTCATGACTGGGGCTCCTCTAGAAAGCAGATTAACAAGAAGAAAACTTATACTTATTTAATAAATTTTGTATGACATAGGAGACAATGCAGAAATGAAGCTATAAAGAAATGACTCTACCTGCGCATTTTAATGTTAAACTTGATGAAGAGTAGATGATCAAGGAGGAACGTGATTGGATGAAAAGGTCATGGTCATAAATTGGGGGAAACTGAGCAAGCCTTATCTCTGTATCCTTAGGGAGAAGGATGTTTCTTTCTAGTATAGGGAAGGTACTTCTCACATGAGGGTCTGTGTTAGCTTTTTGTTGTTGTGACAAAATACCTGAGAATGGCAGCTTAAGGAAGAAAAGCTTATTTTGGTTTAGGTTCACAGGTTTCAGTTCAGGGTTGCCAGCTTCATAGTTGTTAGGGCTGTGGTGAGGCAGAAGCATGATGGTAGAAAGGCATGGCAGAGAAAAGTGACTCACCTCATGGTAGCCAGGAAGCAGAGAGGGAAAGAGCCAGAGTGGAAGGGGCCAGATACAGTTCCCGGCATTACTTCCCCGTGATCCAGTCCCTTCAGATAGGCCCTATGTCCTGTTGCCATCACCTGCCAATCATGCTGTCAAATTATGATCTCGTCAATGGATTAATCCTCTTGGTGAAATGAGGACACTCATGATCCAATAATTTCCCAAAAGCCCACCACCTGGAAACCAAGCCTTTAGCATACGAGTTTTGGGGAATATTTCAAATCCATACCATAACAGGGTCTCATGATCTAATTCAGGGGAAGGTCAGAAAATCCTTCTATGTTTTATGAGGTAAGGAGGAAAAGGATGAGGGAAGGTCAGAGAGACAACTCTGTTTCTGTTTCCTTCAGCTTAAAATGCTCAACATGCCGGAGGAGTGAGTTCTGAGCCCCATCAATAGCACCTGACACATGCTTGACTTGTACTTGAACTCAGTATATTTGCTGTTTATCTGGAATAATCAGGGCGTTATTCTTGATCCTCAGTCATGGCCCTTCTAATGATCATAGATAATCTTTACCGAACCTTTCGTCTGTGCCAGTCACTGTGGTCTGCACCCTACACGCAGTTCTCATCTGCACCCCATGGCTCAGTACTGCCGTTATTCTCATTTGGCAGAGGAGGAAATACAGGCACACGGTGATTCAATGATTCATCCAAGACCTACTACCCAATAGGTGATGCCACTGGGCCTGGGAAGCGAGCAGTTTGGCTGTTACGTCTGTGGCTACAGCCCTCTGTCCACCTAGTCACGTACTCACATCACATGCATAGCATGTATGTGTCTTCTAGCGCGATGAGGTGTGAAGGAAACTAGAAGAGCTAAATTTGAATATTGATGCTTTCTGTAATCACTTGACTCCAAATGTGGGCAAGTCAGCTAACCTGGATCTCTGAGCCTGTCTTTGTTAAATCTTTTCTTCATGCTTAACTCACGAAGTTAGTGTGATAATCCAGTGATAAATCGTATATGGAAGTGCTTTGGTAAATATCTGGCACTACATACATGAGGCTTATCATGTATTTGGTTGCTTGTGTGTCTTCTATATACTGCTGTACTTGGTTGATTTGCAATGATGTCTTACTCCTTTGGTGAATAGGATCTTAATAAGACTTGACAAATGCATTTGATAAAAATGTTCTTTGGCTGTTTTGTCATTATCCTTGTATTTTGGGTCATTGATCCTAAAAATACTGAAGGCCCACAATTTAGTTTCCTGAATAGATCTTCATTCCCCAGCTCCCTTTTCTTATAGTGCTCTCAAGAGAATATTTCTTTATTTCTATCTTCTGGCCTAAGGAAGGTAAGACTTTTTTTTTATTGTTGTTTGTTTGTTTTTGTTTTTTTAAGATAGTGTCTTGCTATACAGTTCAGGCTGGCCTTGAATGCACCATGTACCTTGGCCAGCCTCAAACTCAATAAAGATCCTCCTGCCTCAGCCTCCCAAGTGCTGGGATTACAGGCACGTGCCACATGCCCACTAGGAAGGTGGGACTTCTTGAAGTACAATGACTTTGGCAGATTTTAGGGGAGATTTTAAGAAAACAGTTAATCTCTTCAGAATGCTAGTCATTAATGGTGGAAAATCTTATGCCAGCAATGAGTTGCGAAGGCTGGGGATTCAAGAAGACATGGAGTTTAACAAGAAAGCCAGTGAAGCAAATTTTGTACTCCATCTCCCTGACCTGCCTTAGTCTGTAATGTTCCTTGTTCCTTTAAGATGCTTCAATTGCTAATTGTCTGCTGCTTGATTTTGAGATTAGTCAAGATTACTAGGAGGCTGGAAGGCTGCACAGCCCGACCTAAGCAGACCTGAACTGATGGCAAGTTCTCAATTTATAAAAAAAAAAAAATCAATGAGTTTTGGTTGAGATGACACCTGACTTTTTGTGGCATCTTGTTTTGATTTTGTTTCTTTTGTTTCCTGTTAGATATTCTTGCCCTTAATATGGGTCTACAGAGCACACATGTTTTATGTGTGTTCAAAGCAAGTCAAGCTGTCCTGAATGGTGCAGCATCCAGACATAAATGATACTGTGATTGTTTATGTAGACTTTTTTGTTCCTTTCTTTGTTTCCTTGGGGTGAATTCTTAGACATAGAAATACTTAATGAAAAGCATAAACTTAAAAAATTAAAACTAGACAAAACAAGAAAAATTTGATACTAATAAATTGCTTTCCCACAGTCTTCACTTATTCGATGGGTATTTATGGAATTCCCACATTCTTCAGGTTCAGACATTTTTTGAAGCTTTCTAAAGTGCCCAAATAAACAGGGGCTTAATTAATAGGAGAAAGATAAAAAGGATTTCCTTTTCACTACATCTCTGTGGTCTAAATATATCTCACAAGCTCCTTGAATAGATAAGTCTCATTAAGTCATTCCTGGTTTTTGCTTTTCTGTCTGTGTAGAACATGTTATTCATAATGAGCTGTCCCCTCACAGTCAATCTCGAAGACTAAAGACCTTGCCCCTGTTGTGGTTTAGATCTAAAATGTCCCCCCAAAGTCTTACATGTTTGAAAGGTGATTGGATCAGGGAGGTACTCTGTTCATCAGTGGATTTATCCATTGGTCAGTTCAGTAACTCATGTGTTTGAAAGTGGGCCCTGGTTAGAAGAGGGTGGTCACTGGGGGTGTGACCTGGAAGGGTGGCTTCTTGTCTTGGTGTCCTCTCTTCTCTCTCTGCTTCTTGGCTGCTGTGGGTTGAGCAGCTTTCCTCCACTGTGCCATTCCACCATGCCATTTCTGCCTTGTAGCCAGGGGACCATGGACTGACTGAGTCCCGTGAAAACTGACCCAAAATAAACCTCTCCTCCTTTAAATTGTGGGTATCAGACATTTTGTCCCCACAATGGGAAGATGACTAATAAAATCACTTTCTTGCAGCAGTAATTCACAGTCATATCAGCTTTAGGCTTGGTAGTACAGTCTGCCCATGCAGAGCTTTCCATTGTTCAGATAATTCTGTGGGGCGATGTTACCTTCTAGCTGAACAGCATCTTCTTGTTGGAAAAGAGCTGCACTAATGTTATCTCATTCAATTATTTCAGTGACCTCGTGAACCAGATATTTTCATTCTGTATTTATAGAAAAATGAAACTCACAAAATAAGTAGCTTTTCTCTAAAATTGAAGACCTAATAATTATGTGTGAGGAGCTGACTCAATGCAAATATTCTGACCTCAGGTTCACAGTTCCTAAAGCTGTGTCATAATGTGCCTCTGGGATTTTCCTAGTTCTTCTGCTGTTTTAATACAAAATGGATCCAGTTATTAGACTGTTATTAAGGTTATTTCATTTAGTGTCTGCCTGCTTTTGCTGTACCTTTCTTGTGCTCATTTTCTTCCCTATGAATGCATCCAGAATTCTAAGCATCTAGAGCAGTAATTTTTAATTTTTTCCCCCCTTTTCATTATTTCCCCTTCTCCCACAGGAAAAAAAAATCAAATTAAATTTAAATTCTCTCTAATGAGAGAAATTAAATACAAGAGAATAAAATCTTGTTGGCTAGGGTTGTGTTTTGGAGAACCACAAACAATTGTAATGTCTGTGGGCCACCCCCCACCCACATATTAGTTGCCTTTCTCTTACTCTAATGAAATACCTGAGACAGGGTAACTTTATAAAGAAAAGAGGTTCATGCAGGCCACAGTTCTGGCTGTTAAAGTGCATGGTACCGGCACTGGCTCTGCTCTGCTCTGGTAAAGTCCTTTCGGTGGAAGCCATCACAGTGGCAGGTGTATGGGCAGGCAGAAATCACATTGTGAGACAGAAAGCTGGAGCAAGGGCAAAGGGGCTTATCTTGCCCCTTTTGTAACAACCTTCTCTCATGAGAAGTAATTCAGGGTCCCAGGAGTACCGCTTTCATCCCCTCCAACAGCAGCATCCTTAGTGACCTTAATCCCCTTCCACTAGGCCCCACCTCTCAAAGGTCCTACCACCTTTCTCGAGGCCCTCTGGGCACCAAGCCTCCAACACATGAACTCTTGGGGTACAAACCATGTCCAGTTGGTAGCACACACCAATGACCAATTTTAATCTTTCTGAGAGCTTAAACATGCTCCCAGGACGAAGCTTAAACATGGACAAAGCAATTTAGATGACCCTATTCCTGGTTGTGAGATCAGAGGGTAGTTATTTGACTTATAGATAGAACAATATATATCAATCACATAGGAAAAGTCTGTCACTCTATCAGAAGGCTGTTAGAAAGCTACAAACTACTGCTGCAAAGAAGCTGTATTTTACTGTGAACTACTAATTGCTTAAATATAAAAAAAATTTAGATAGGTATTTGTATGATCAAATCACATTGAATCAAATTTGCCCCTGCTACATCTATGCTGCATAGGTCAGATTCATGGTAGCTTCCCCTTCAGCCCACTGCCTGCCTCTTCAGGAGCTTGATGTGAGCTTTTGTCTACTTGTGGTCATAGCTCCAGGCTGAACGTTTAGATTTATTAGTTTCACATCTGTAGCAGTTACTTATGATTCCATTTATAATTTAGGGAAATAAATGCTGGCATGTTCAAAGGTAGGAAAACACTACATTGGTAGATAAAGGCCATCCTATGCTGGGCTTGACTGGCTGCCACCAACTCTGACATCCCCTGACCCTTGGCACAGAAATAAATGAGGGAGAAGAAAGAGCCCCAGGTAGCTTCTGTTTGTTTTTACAAGAGAGCCAGATCTAAGCGATTTGAGAGAGTGCCAGACTTTAAACACTGAGAGAAAGAAAAACAGCCAGGTTAGCAGGGAGGGGCTGAGGGACTGGGGAGGTGCTCTTGCTGGAGTAGAGGGTGGCCCAAAGGGAAGTTTCCATTTATGTCTATGGATAGAACTTTTTGGATTAACATGCTAATTTCTTTATTGAAGTTAAGCAAGATTTTCACTCATTTATCAGGGCTCATAGAGTGATTATTTATAGAAATCAGAACAAAAGTAAATGAACCATGGATGCTAACATGCATCTAGAAAACTTAATAAGATTTGAAAGTTAAATAAACTGATGTAGCCTGCAGATTTTCTCTAGGGACCCCTTTATATAAAGTTTTAACTTTGTTTCCTTTCTTCCTCTTTAATTCATACTTTCTCTTATGTGAATTCTTTTAGCCTTAGCTTTTAGAATACTAAAGTGATTTAAAAGCCTATTTTTATTTTTTATTTTTTTTTTCTTTTC